>JAANYP010009031.1:0-29760 GCA_020465985.1 Centrapalus pauciflorus | reverse complement strand
CACCAACAGTTGTCCAGATTCATCAATGTCTATCATACGTTCCTAACATACAATTAAGTAATCAAGGGACATGAAGCAGGAGTTGTCCAGATTCATCAGTGTCTATCATACGTTCCTAACGTACAATTAAGTAATCAAGGAACAGGCAGCAACAGATGATCCCATACAAGTCAGTAACAATCACCAAAAAGTACCGAAACATATGCAAGTAAGTAAGCAATCTGTCACTCACAGCGGTCCTGAGCAATGCAAGTAATCAATGAACATGCACCAACAGTTGTCCAGATTCATCAATGTCTATCATACGTTCCTAACATACAATTAAGTAATCAAGGAACATGCATCAGCAGTTGTCCAGTTTCAGCAGTGTCTATCATACGTTCCTAACATACAATTAAATAATCAAGGAACAGGCAGCAACAGATGTTTCCATAAAAGTCAGTACCAATCACCAATAAGTACTGAAACATATGCAAGTAAGTAATGCAATCTGTCACTAACAGCGGTCCTGAGCAATGCAAGTAATCAATGAACATGCAACAACAGTTGTCCAGTTTCAACAATGTCTATCATACGTTCCTAGCATACAATTAAGTAATGCAATCACCAATAAGTACCGAAACATATGTCTATCATACGTTCCTAGCATACAATTAAGTAATCAAGGAAAATGCAGCAGTTGTTGTCCAGTTTCAGTAGTGTCTATCATTCGTTCCTATCATACAATTAAGTAATCAAGGAAAAAGCATCAGCAGATGTTTTCGTACAAGTCAGTAGCAATCACCAATAAGTACCGAAAATATCACAGCGGTCCTGAGCAATGCAAGTAATCAATGAACATGCACCAACAGTTGTCCAGATTCATCAATGTCTATCATACGTTCCTAACATACAATTAAGTAATCAAGGGACATGAAGCAGGAGTTGTCCAGATTCATCAGTGTCTATCATACGTTCCTAACGTACAATTAAGTAATCAAGGAACAGGCAGCAACAGATGATCCCATACAAGTCAGTAACAATCACCAAAAAGTACCGAAACATATGCAAGTAAGTAAGCAATCTGTCACTCACAGCGGTCCTGAGCAATGCAAGTAATCAATGAACATGCACCAACAGTTGTCCAGATTCATCAATGTCTATCATACGTTCCTAACATACAATTAAGTAATCAAGGAACATGCATCAGCAGTTGTCCAGTTTCAGCAGTGTCTATCATACGTTCCTAACATACAATTAAATAATCAAGGAACAGGCAGCAACAGATGTTTCCATAAAAGTCAGTACCAATCACCAATAAGTACTGAAACATATGCAAGTAAGTAATGCAATCTGTCACTAACAGCGGTCCTGAGCAATGCAAGTAATCAATGAACATGCAACAACAGTTGTGTCCAGTTTCAACAATGTCTATCATACGTTCCTAGCATACAATTAAGTAATCAAGGAACATGCAGCAGCAGTTGTCCGGTTTCAGTAGTGTCTATCATACGATTCTAGCATACAATTAAGTAATCAAGGAACAGGCAGCAACAGATGTTTCCATACAAGTCAGTAACAATCACCAATAAGTATCGAAACATATGCAAGTAAGTAAGCAATCAGTCACTCACAGCGGTCCTGAGCAATGCTAGTTATCAATGAACAGGCAACAACAGTTGTCTAGTTTCAACAATGTCTATCATATGTTCCTAGCATACAATTAAGTAATCAAGGAACATGTAACAGCAGTTGTCCGGTTTCAGTAGTGTCTATCATACGTTCCTAGCATACATTTAAGTAATCAAGGAACATGCAGCAGCAGTTGTCCAGTTTCAGTAGTGTCTATCATACGTTCCTAACATACAATTATTTAATCAAGGAACAAGCAGCAGCAAATGTTTCATACAAGTCAGTAACAATAACAAATAAGTACCAAAACATATGCAAGTAAGTAATGCAATCTGTCACTCACATCGGTCCTGAGCAATGCAAGTAATCAAGGAACATGCAGCAGCAGTTGTCCAGTTTTAGCAGTGTCTATCATACGTTCCTAGCATACAATTAAGTAATCAAGGAACAGGCATGTAACGGCCCGTAATTTATTAAATATAAATTTCAGCATCAGACTTTGGATAATAAAGCAATTTTATCCAATTATTAGTAATTAGCTGATAATGTGAATCTGAAATAATTAATTATATTAAGTTATAATTAATTATGCTAAGTTGCCCAAAATTTAGTTGAAATTAAGTTAATAATTAAAATTCAGCTAAATGACAATTTACTGACTAAAATGAGTTAAAATTGACTAAAAGACAATTGTAGCAGATCTAGAACTTCTTTGCTAATATTTGCATCTGAAATGCAAATCGGAGTATTGGGAATAAAAGTTGGTCAATTCCGGAAAATTCAGTAGAATATCTGATTTTCCCTATTTCCCTATAAATAGGAGCTCCACTCCTCACATTTCAAGTTTGGAAATTTGATTCTCCTCCCTCTCTCTCTAAGATACTTCTTCTTCTCTCTAGCTTTTCTGCTAATCGAACCGTCGGATTCTCGTGACTCTTACGCCATCGGATAGAGATCGTCGAGTTCTTCACGAACCTACCATTTCTTGTTTGATTTCATCCGGATTTGAGGTAAGATCGGCCATTTTTTTTGACTTTTGGTTCGGTTTTGAATGAGCATTTTCGAGTTTGCTCATTTTTCCTTCATTTGAAGCTGATTTGCCCCCGTTTAGGACCTGTTCTTGCTTGGAAATCATCCATAGACGAAGGATATTGCTTGGACGAAGGTTAGTAACTATTTCTCCCTCATTTTTGTTCAAGTTTCGTAGTTAAAACCTGGAAAACCGATGAACAAGATGATCAGATTCGAGAGATTTATGCCTAGAGTCGAATTGTATAGGGTTCGAATCTATGCATTCGAATCTGTTTTCCCCCCCTAGACTCGAGAGTTGCTTCGATTCTATGGGTAAATTTCGAGTTTAAGTCCCTTGTTCGAGTCTGTGCTTGCCTTAGAATCTATTTGTTTCGAATCTAATTCATAGAATCGAATTGGTTGCTTCGAATCTGTTTAGGCTTCGAGTCTATGCATTTGTCCGAACCTATTCTCCTTGTGTGTTGTGTCTCAAATCTATCTATTAGATTCGAAGGCCCTATTTCGAATCTGACCACCTATAAATGAGCTTATCTAGTTCGAATCTGTCCCTATAAATTCGAATTTGGTTCTTGTTCCAAGTATAAGATTAATTCCTAAATCAGATTAAGTTATTAAACAACCTATTGTAATTGAAAGTATTAATCTGATAAGGATAGACTCACCTTGGGACGATAGGAACTACCTCAGACTCGACAGCCAGAATTGACAATGACCGGAATATATAACTAGGGTTATATAGATTATGACTCAGACTTGACATTAATATGCCAGACTTGAAACTGAAATGCAGGAACCCGCCGATTTGACAGAGTAAACTGAACCGCTTAACTCGTTAAGCATTATCTGACTACGGACCACTGTGAGTGACAGATTTCATTAATTACTTACATGTATTTCGATACTTATTGGTGAATGTAGTGACTGTATGGAAACTTCTGATTGATTGCTACATGTTTCTTTAATACTATATTGTATCATAGAAACGTATTTTTGACATTACTGAGCTAGACACTTGAAATGCCCTGATTGCATGTTCACTTTTACATTTTATGTAAATACGTATCATGCTTATTGCTTACTTGACTGTTTATATACTTGCCATTGCATATTGCATTATCCGACCGGACCGAATGTGAGATCTCCATTCACGAGAGGGAATTCTGCAGATTCCTTTCCTATCTGACTTGTTTCCATACACTTCCCGTAGGGCTTCGGCCTACACATGGGAATACTGACTGGGTTGTCTCCCAACCTAATTGCCGTCTCTGACGTGTTGCCGACAGGATCTGATAGTATGTTATATGTGTGTGGTAACTAGTGGAACTCTGTTAACTCACTAAGCTTTGTTAGCTTACTCTGTCATGACAACTCTTTTTCAGGAAAAGCTGATAAAGGCAAGACCATAGCAGGTAGTTCATCCCAGGCTAAGTGAATCTGGATTTTGATGAATAGCAGACCTTGGACTTTTGATGATGCCTATTTTGTAAAGACGATGCGGTCTCGGGTAGCTTGTTCAGTCTTCCGCACTCTGATTGAAGATTTAGAAGCTAGTTAGACCACCATTTGATCTTTAGATTATTGTTGTAATTAAGTATTTTTGCTGATGGGCCTGTGGTATCAACAATTAATTTTATTTATGAAATGAAATATTATGACGTGTACTGTTTGTGGAAAATTGTAACGGCCCGTAATTTATTAAATATAAATTTCAGCATCAGACTTTGGATAATAAAGCAATTTTATCCAATTATTAGTAATTAGCTGATAATGTGAATCTGAAATAATTAATTATATTAAGTTATAATTAATTATGCTAAGTTGCCCAAAATTTAGTTGAAATTAAGTTAATAATTAAAATTCAGCTAAATGACAATTTACTGACTAAAATGAGTTAAAATTGACTAAAAGACAATTGTAGCAGATCTAGAACTTCTTTGCTAATATTTGCATCTGAAATGCAAATCGGAGTATTGGGAATAAAAGTTGGTCAATTCCGGAAAATTCAGTAGAATATCTGATTTTCCCTATTTCCCTATAAATAGGAGCTCCACTCCTCACATTTCAAGTTTGGAAATTTGATTCTCCTCCCTCTCTCTCTAAGATACTTCTTCTTCTCTCTAGCTTTTCTGCTAATCGAACCGTCGGATTCTCGTGACTCTTACGCCATCGGATAGAGATCGTCGAGTTCTTCACGAATCTACCATTTCTTGTTTGATTTCATCCGGATTTGAGGTAAGATCGGCCATTTTTCTGACTTTTGGTTCGGTTTTGAATGAGCATTTTCGAGTTTGCTCATTTTTCCTTCATTTGAAGCTGATTTGCCCCCGTTTAGGACCTGTTCTTGCTTGGAAATCATCCATAGACGAAGGATATTGCTTGGACGAAGGTTAGTAACTATTTCTCCCTCATTTTTGTTCAAGTTTCGTAGTTAAAACCTGGAAAACCGATGAACAAGATGATCAGATTCGAGAGATTTATGCCTAGACTCGAATTGTATAGGGTTCGAATCTATGCATTCGAATCTGTTTTCCCCCCCTAGACTCGAGAGTTGCTTCGATTCTATGGGTAAATGATGTGATCTCACCCGAGGAATGTGTGATAGATCACGATTGCCCGATCGTTCTAATGGTTGTTTCAAGTAACTTGGATAGGACCGCGACCCATTGTCTATAAACAAGACAAGAACCTTGGTATAAGTGGAACCGCGACCCGTTGCCTATATACGAGGCAAGAACTTTGGTATAGAGAACGCCACAATCAACCCCACCAAGTTGATTGATAAGTTTCGAACGCCACAAGCTAAAACACTCGATAAGTTCTGAAAGTTCGTAAGGAACAATAAGAGTTAAAAACTCACAATTTTACTCAAAATGAAGGATGATTGAAATGGTTACATTGAGTGCCTATTTATAAGAGAAAATATAAGACCAACTACTTATCTAGATAAGTTGCACAAGTTATCACGATAAGCTATCAAATAAGCAAGACTACTTATCAAAAGGGCATTATTGACTTATCACCACTTGAAGCTTCTAATAGGTATTAATCATGCAAGTAACTTCTATCCCTTTATCTCCTCCAAGTAAATGACCATAATGTTGAGGAAACCTTCAAAATGCCTTGAATTTAATCTTTGACAAGTTGATTAACATGGACACCTTTATGGGCAGATTCATGGACGTGGCTAAGGATATATTTTGGGCCTTTTTTACTCTTGAAAATATAGGAAAAAGGCTAAGGTTGAAGTGGGCTTTTATTTCACTCAAATTGGGCTTAAAATGAGGAAGTTATGGCCAAAACAATGCACATGGGTGGGCTTGGCCGAATTTTATTTATTTTTGGGCTTTTGTGGATTAAAGTGAGAACTTGGGCTCCAAAACTTGGACTAATATTAGTCTTCAACTTGGATCAACATTAGGAAGCGTGCTTGGTTGTTTTGCGAACAAACGAGAGCTTGATTCCAACAATATTTAATCATTCCATTGAGAGCATCCTAGAACATCTTGGATTTTTATCTTGTGATAGGTCCGATCTTCCACCTTAACGGATCTTCGTCATCTCGGTCCTTGGACAGGTTCTCATCATTCCCCTCCTCTTGAAAGTGATTTGTCCTCAAATCTTCACCTGCATCAAACAGAGTCAAGTCAGTTACATTAAAAACATCATGAACATTATACTCATCTGGAAGATCAAGTTTGTAAGCAATGTCATTGATTTTCTGCAACACTTGAAATGGTCCATCTCCTCTTGGCATTAACTTTGACTTCCGTTTTGTTGGAAACCGTTCCTTCCGCAAATGAAGCCACACCCAATCTCATGGTTCAAAAATAATCTTTCTTTTTCCCTTGTTTGCTTGTTGTTCATATTTCTTGGTGCGCTCTTCAATGTTGTGTTTTTCCTGCTCATGGATTTGCTTGACAAATTCCGCCTTCTTCTTGCCATCTAAATTCAACTGCTCATTCACAGGCAAAGGAGTTAAATCCATAGGAGTTAATGGCTTAAATCCATACACAATCTCGAAAGGTGAAAACTTAGTAGCAGAATGCACATTTCAATTATATGCAAACTCAACATCGGGTAAGCATTGCTCCCAAGTTTTCACATTTCTCCCCACTATTGATCTCAATAAAGTACCAAGTGTACGATTCACAACTTCAGTTTGTCCATCCGTTTGGGGATGACAAGTTGTAGAAAACAAAAGCTTTGTTCCCAATTTTCCCACAATGTTTTCCAAAAGTAACTTAAAAACTTTGTGTCCCGATCCGAGACGATAATTCTTGGCATGCCATGCAATCTAACCACTTCTTGAAAAACAAATCTGAAATATGTGAGGCATCATTCGTTCGATTGCATGGAATGAAATGTGCCATTTTCGAAAACCGATCAACAACCACAAATATCGAATCTTTGCCATTTTTAGTTTTTGGCAATCCCAGCACAAAATCCATAGAAAGATCAACCCATGGTTCACTTGGTATATGCAGAGGAGTGTATAAACCATGAGGTTGAACCTTTGATTTGGCTTGTTTACAAACAATGCACTTTTCACAAACTTTTCCAACATAAACTTTTATTTTTGGCCAAAAGAAATGTTCCTGCAAAATATTCAATGTTTTTGCCACACCAAAATGACCCATAAGGCCTCCACTATGTGCCTCCCAAACCAAAAGTTCACGTAGAGAAGTGTTTGGAATGCAAAGCTTTGATTCTTTGAACAAAAACCCATCATGTATGAAAAACTTTTCAAAAGAGCCCTTTTCACAACTTTGAAAAATCATACCAAAATCCACATCTTCACGATACAACTCTTTGATTTGTTCAAAACCCAGAATTTTAGAGTCAAGAGAAGAGAGTAAAGAGTACCTTCGTGAAAGTGCACCAGCCACAATATTTTCCTTACCTTTCTTGAATCGGATGACATATGGAAATGTCTCAAGAAACTCCATCCACCTAGCATGTCTCTTGTTGAGCTTTTGTTGTCCTTTTAGAAACTTCAAGGACTCATGATCAGAATGAATGACAAACTCCTTGGTCCACAAATAGTGTTGCCAAGTTTTTAGTGCTCGAACCAAGGCATACATCTCTTTGTCATATGTGGGATAGTTTAAAGTTGCACCACTTAACTTTTCACTAAAATATGCCAATGGTTTTCCTTCTTGCATTAAAACCGCACCAATTCCAACACCCGATGCATCACACTCAATCTCAAAAGTTTTATCAAAATTTGGCAAAGAAAGCAAAGGAGCATGAGTTAAATGAAACTTCAGTTTTTCAAAAGCTTGCTCTTGCTCTTTGCCCCATTTAAAACCAACATTCTTTTTAATCACTTCGGTGAGTGGTGATGCCAAGGTGCTAAAGTTTTTCACAAATCGGCGATAAAAACTTGCAAGACCATGAAAACTCCTCACATCACTTACGCTCTTTGGAGTTGGCCAATCTTGAATAGCCTTTACCTATTCTTCATCAACAGATATTCCATGAGAACTAACCACATATCCAAGAAATACAATGTGGTCGGTACATAAAGTGCACTTCTTCCAGTTCGCATAAAGTTGTTCCATCCTAAGCACACTCAAAACACACGTTAGATGCTCAAGATGATCATTCAAATTCTTAGAATAAATCAAAATATCATCAAAGTAAACGACCACAAATTTCCCAATAAAATCACGCAAAACATGGTTCATTAATCTCATGCCTGTTCCTCGATTACTTAATTGTATGCTAGGAACGTATGATAGACATTGTTGAAACTGGACATCTGTTGCTGCTTGTTCCTTGATTACTTAATTGTATGCTAGGAACGTATGATAGACACTACTGAAACTGGACAACTGCTGCTGCCTGTTCCTTGAATGTTCCTTGATTACAATGCAAGTAATCAATGAACATGCAACAACAGTTGTCCAGTTTCAACAGTGTCTATCATACGTTCCTAACATACAATTAAGTAATCATTGAACATGAAGCAGGAGTTGTCCAGATTCATCAGTTATCCAGATTCATCAGTGTCTATCATACATTCCTAACATACAATTAAGTAATCAAGGAACAGGCAGCATCAATTATCCAGTTTCAGTAGTGTCTATCATACGTTCCTAACATACAATTAAATAATCAAGGAACATGCAACAACAGTTGGCCAGTTTCAGCAGTGTCTATCATACGTTCCTAGCATACAATTAATTAGTCAATGAATATGCAGCAGCAGTTGTCCAGTTTCAACAATGTCTATCATACGTTCCTAGCATATGTAACATCCTCAAATTCAATTACTGTAATTCGGAGTTATTTAGGCGGATAATTTATAATTAAGTTGAATTATGAGCAATTATTATGTATTTGGGATATTTAAAAGTTTGATGCTATTTTAAGAAGTTACGAAGTTTGAGAATTAATAATTATTATTATGGAGTATTATGTATGATAAAAGTTAGTAATGATAAATTTAAGAATAAATCAGTATTTTATGGAACCGGTTAAGTTGAGGGGTGAAAAGTGCAAAAATGAAGAAAGTTGAATAAAAAGGCTAAAAGCTATTCATTTTCATTTCACTCTCTCTCTCTACTTTCTCTCTCTAGAAAACGCTCTCTACTTCTCTCTAGATTATCTCACAAACCGACCGGCCGATTTTCGAGATTTATACATTGTCGGAAAGATCTCGAAGAGTACTACAACAATCTACGGTTGGATTCTTGATTTCGTACGAATTGAGGTAAGAATCGACCCTTTTAAGTTTATTATTTCGGTTTTTGAAAGTATAAATTCGAGTTTATCATTTCTTGCATGAATAAAGCTAGTTTTGCTTGAGTTTTAACTAGAGTATGATAGTGTATGTGTAATAGAATCGAATCTAGGCTTGATACTTGACAAACTCGAAAATACCAAGAACATAGTCGAAATGCAAGAACAAACTCGATTTTTGAGCTAAATTCGAGTATATATTCGAATCTAACACCAAGGAATTCGAGTTTATGTCCCTAAATTCGAATTTAGGACCCTAAATTCGAATGACATTTGAATTTATCACTATAGGTTCGAGTTTAGCCTTAAAATCGAAGAGAAATTCGAATTTAGCCCCTAAAATTCGAATTTGATGCCTAAAAATTGAAACCCACTCTTTAGACTCGAATATTTTGAAGGAAACACATAAACAACACATAAAATAACAAGAGTTATTCAAAGGATAAGGTGTGAACTTGAGTTAGGATCAAACTTAGTTACGGTTCGAATTTGGACATGGACCCGAAATGGGGGGAAAATATTGTAAAACTTACAAAACTTGGTTTTATCGATTCAAACGGTTTTTGACTTGAAATATTGTTGCAACTGATTTAACAGGTCCCTTGTGGTGTTGTTTAACCCACAGTGGGGTACTTTGTGGATCCGGTTGAAATTCCAAGGAGAAATAATTATTGGTTAAAAGTTTAATTACGCACCCACTGTGAGTACATTAGATTTCGCATGTTTATATCTGTTTTATGTTAGCTTTTCCTGCTGAGACCTGTTGCTTCATTATTCGATTGGAATTCTACTAACTTGCGTAGATTTAGATGCACATTCTTACTTGTTGCATGTTCGTTCGATTGTTGTGCATCTAGTGATGGACCGGTGGGTTGCATCGATTACTCTGATGTTACTGCGCTATATGACCTGGAGCTGATCCCTCCGAGGTTCTGGTAGGCAGTATGTCATCCCCGATCGTACGTTTGTCTCAGATGGTATGTTTAATGCCGAGCTTTGGGCTCGAAGGGGCTGCGGCTCTGGTTCCGTACTTGGTGTACGAAGAGGGTATACGATGTTTGTCATCGGTGTTACCCTTGGGGCTTCATAAAAATTTATAAAATGCGTAATCTGTGTATTCAATAAGCATTCGCTTATTCCTCAGTTGCTTTATTTTTACAGGAAAGGGGAAATCCGCAGTTGGGCCTTCTAGTTAGGTCTTTTGTGAAGATTTGGAATATTTGAAACTACTTAATCGGTAATTATGATTTGAGACAATGTTGTAATATATTCTGGTTGTTGTAATAATTTAATTGGGTGTGTAGACTTAGTTTTGGTACCTTGTAGCACCGTAGGGTGTTTGACACTGTTGCACTACTTTAATTATGTATTTTAATGCTTCCGCACTTAATTTAGGTTATCAGATTATTATGTATTTGTATGTTGGTGATTAAATCCTGGGTGTTTTGTAAATGGTGGTTGTTGTGGCAAGGGTGTCACACGAGATGGTATCAGAGTAGTAGTTTGAGATTCAAGTGTCCGTGAGGTCTTGATCTCAAACATTAGGTAATGATATGTAGTGGTTTAAGTAATGATCTGAACTAAGATAGGTTACGATCTAGTAATTATAAGAGATTGACTATCATACGGGACAAATGAATGGTGTCTTTAAAATTAATGACATGTTACTAAACAAGTTATATGTTTATTATTTCAAAACATGTCTGGAGGAGGAATGACGCCTGAAGAAACAAGAGAGATGATGCTAGCCATGATGGCTGAGCAGAACAAGATGATTCAGGACCAATTTCGGGCTCGAGATGAGGCCGAAGCTAAGAGAAGAGAGGATAAGAGGAAGAACAAAGAAAAAGAAGGGGGCAACAATGAGGAACAAGATGACAATACTGGGTCATCTAACAAACCCAAAGGTTGTCGGTTTAAGGATTTCAAAGGAAACGGGGCTGTGGAGTTTAATGGACTAGGAGATGCTGTTGCCGCACTTGAATGGATAACGGCAACCGAACGGACATTCCAAATCAGCGACTGTGCTGAGAAGGACATGGTTCGGTATGCTACAACGATGTTCACTAACTACGCAATCATGTGGTGGAATTCCATGGTTAATGCCTGAACCTTGGAGAAGGTTTCTGTGATGACTTGGGCTGAGTATACAGAGTTATTCACTCAGCAAGATTGTCCGGTTGATGAGCGCCGAAGGTTGGAAGCGAAGTTTATGGCGCTGATGCAGGGGACTAAGACTGTGTCTCAGTATGCTGTGGAGTTCACTAGGCTGAGTTTGTTTGCGCCTCATCAAGTCGATACTGAGGAGAGGAAAGTGACCAGGTTCGAGGCTGGTCTGGATATTGAGATCAGGCGAGTTATTAGTAACATTCGTTATCCTACATTTGCTGGTTTACTTGAGGCTGCCAGAAATGTAGAGAAAATTTTGATCATGTCGGGTTATTCTATTGGGTCCGCTGCTGCTTCCACCAACCCAACACAACCGTCACCGCCGAAGTGCCAACGCGAGGGAGGATATTCTGGATCTTCCCGGTCATCACAATATTCGCCTCAGCAGTCTTATCGCCGACAGTCTGGTTCATCTGATCGTGGTCGTGCTCGTGCTTATTCCATCAACACCGAGCCGCAGTATTGCAATAAGTGTCATCTGGAGCATTTTGGCAAGTGCACTAATGGATGTGCTTGCTTTTGCTGTGGAGAGCTGGGCCATTTTCAGAGTGAGTGCCCAAGGAAAGGAGATGCTTGCTATAAGTGTGGGGTGTGGGGTCACTATAGTAGGAACTGTAGGAAGAATGCTCCAGCAGCTGCTGCTCCATCATCAACACAATCTTCTGGAGGTTCAAGTGGTGGTTCAGTTAACCGTCGGGGTCAGTCACAAAGGGCACCGGCTCGTGCCTTTCAAATTACTGCAGAGGAGGCAAGGGAAAATCCGGAGGTGGTCACGGGTACGTTTATCGTAAATTCTATGCCAGCAAGAATTTTATTTGATTCAGGTGCAAATCGTTCGTTTGTTTCCACTGTATTTGCACAAAGACTTGCCATGCCACTGTCTAGATTATCTGCTATACTTGACATAGAAACTGCTAGCAACACTCTAGTCAAGGTAGATCACGTATATCGTAATTGCACATTAGTAATTGAAGATGTAGTCTTCAATTTAGACCTGATTCCTATTGAGTTCAGCGAGTTTGATGTGATAGTCGGGATGGACTGGTTGATTGAGAATGAAGCCCATATAGTGTGTAAGAGTCGAATGATAAAGATAACTACTCCGGAGGGGCGGGAAATTTGTATTTACGGGGATAGGAGAAGCGGGAATTTGTGCTTGCTGACTATTGCAAAAGCCCGAAAGCTTGTTGCAAAGGGGTGTGACGCTTACTTAGCTTATGCGATTGATGCTAAGGCTGAGAAGAGATCTTTGGCCGATGTGCCGGTTGTTTCACAATTCCCGGGTGTGTTTCCGGAAGACTTGTCTGGCGTGCCGCCTGAGAGACAAGTGGAATTTAAAATTGACTTGATCCCTGGAGCTGCACCGGTAGCTCGTTCTCCTTATCGTCTTGCCCCAACCGAGATGAAAGAAATGATGACACAGCTTCAAGAGTTGTTGGACAAGGGCTTCATTCGGCCGAGTTCATCGCCGTGGGGAGCTCCGGTATTGTTTGTGAAGAAGAAAGATGGCACAATGCGAATGTGCATTGATTACCGGGAGCTGAATAAGTTGACGATTAAGAACAAGTATCCACTGCCGAGGATAGATGATTTATTCGATCAATTACATGGGGCGAGTGTGTTCTCCAAGATTGATTTGAGGTCGGGGTACCATCAGTTAAAAGTACGAGAAGAGGATGTGCCGAAGACAGCTTTCAGAACTCGGTATGGGCATTACGAGTTTCTGGTGATGCCTTTCGGGTTAACTAACGCCCCGTCTGTCTTTATGGATCTTATGAATAGAGTGTGCAGACCGATGTTAGACAAGTCTGTAATAGTGTTTATTGATGATATATCGGTGTACTCTAAGTCTGAGGCTGAGCATGCTGAACATCTAAGGGAGCTGTTAGAGCTATTGAGGAAAGAAAAGTTGTACGCCAAATTTTCAAAGTGTGAGTTTTGGCTGCAACAGATACAGTTTTTAGGACATGTGATTTCTGGAGCTGGGATTTCGGTAGATCCAGCTAAGGTAGAAGCGATAAAGAACTGGGAACCGCCGTGTTCAGCTACTGAAGTTAGAAGTTTTCTGGGGTTGGCAGGATACTATCGGAGGTTCATAAAGGATTTTTCTAAGATTGCAGTTCCTTTAACTGCATTAACCAAGAAGAATGCACCTTTTGTCTGGGAAGCCGTGTAGCAAGAGGCGTTTGATATTTTGAAGAAGACGTTAAGTGAAGCTCCGATACTCACTCTACAGAGGGCAATGACGATTTTGTGGTGTATACGGATGCCTCGAGACTGGGGTTAGGCGTTGTACTGATGCAGCGTGGAAAGGTTATAGCATATGCTTCAAGACAGTTGAAGCAGCATGAGAAGAATTATTCAACTCATGATCTGGAGTTGACTGCAGTCACATTTGCATTGAAGTTATGGAGACATTATCTGTATGGTACTAAGTGTCAACTCTACATGGACCATAAGAGTTTGAAATACATCTTTAGTCAGAAGGAGCTCAATATGAGGCAGAGACGTTCGATGGAACTTATAAAGGATTACGATTGTGAAATCCTTTATCACCCCGGAAAGGCTAATGTAGTAGCCGATGCCTTGAGCCGGAAAGCTTACGCTAAAGATTGCTGGTACATGATGACGTCTACGATGCTAACTTCCACAATAATCGATGATGTTAAGGCTGCTCAGGAGGAAGCCTTGAAAGAGGAAAATGTCGGTGATGAGGATATTAGAGTGCAGATTAAGAATATGGAAACAAGTGAGTCGGGACTAAAAGGGATTTACGGAAGGATCTGGGTGCTGAAGTTTGGTGGAATGAGACGAGTAATTATTGAAGAGGCACATCAATCTAAGTTTTCTGTACATCCTGGAAGTAGAAAGATGTACAACGAGCTGAAAGCAGACTTTTGGTGGCCGGGATTGAAGAAGGATATCGGCCAGTACGTGGAACGATGTAGGACTTTCCGGCTTGTGAAAGCCGAACATCAACAACCCTATGGCAGTTTTCAACCGCTTCCCATTTCGGAATGGAAGTGGGAACACATAACGATGGATTTCGTTACAAAACTGCCAAAGACTAGGCGCCAACACGATGCAGTTTGGGTGATAGTCGATAGATTAACTAAGTCGGCTCACTTTATACCGATTCGGGAAAGTTATTCGTTAGAGAAGTTGGCTCAGATTTACATGGACGAGATTGTTTCTAGGCATGGAGTGCCTAAGTCCATAGTATCGGATCGAGATAGCCAGTTTACTTCGAATTTTTGGTCAGCGTTACAAGAGGGGTTGGGAACGAGGATCGCAATGAGTACGGCTTACCGTCCACAAACTGATGGTCAAAGTGAAAGGACTATCCTGACACTTGAGGATATGATGAGATCATGTGTGTTAGATCTCGGAGGCAATTGGGATGATCATCTGCCCCTAATAGAGTTTTCGTATAACAACAGTTATCACGCAACGATAAAGAAAGCGCCGTTCGAGGCTTTGTATGGAAGGAGATGTAGGACTCCCACGTGTTGGAGAGAAATGGATGAAACATCAATTGCTGGGCCGGCCTTGCTTCAAGAAACAAACGAGAAGATATAGTTGATTAGGCAGAACATGAAGGCGGCCCAGGATCGTCAGAAAAGTTACTACGATAGGAGGCATAAACCGATAAACTTTGAAATAAATGATTGGGTGTATTTGAAAGTATCACCAATGAGAGGTGTTACTCGTTTCGCGAAGAGGGGAAAGTTGGCTCCGAGGTTCGTCGGACCATTCAGGATTATTGAAAAAGTTGGAAATCAGTCGTATCGTTTAGAGTTGCCTGAAGGGATGTCGGGCATACACCTGGTATTTCATGTTGGGAACCTTAGGAAATCCTTTACTGCTGACAATGAGGATTGGGCTGACCACACCGAACTGCAAGTTGATGAAAGGCTCCGGTATGTTGAGGAGCCGGAGTGTGTGTTAGATACTAAGGTGAAGAAATTGAGAAGTAAAGAAATCGAAATGGTGCTTATGCGTTGGAAGCATCATAAGGGAGCCAATCATACATGGGAGACGAAAGTTGATATGCTAAGGAAATATCCGCAGCTGTTTGAAGACAAATAACTTCGAGGACGAAGTTAGAGCGTGGTGGAGCCCATGTTGTAACATCCTTAAATTCTATTACTGTAATTCGGAGTTATTTAGGCGGATAATTTATAATTAAGTTGAATTATGAGCAATTATTATGTATTTGGGATATTTAAAAGTTTGATGCTATTTTAAGAAGTTACGAAGTTTGAGAATTAATAATTATTATTATGGAGTATTATGTATGATAAAAGTTAGTAATGATAAATTTAAGAATAAATCAGTATTTTATGGAACCGGTTAAGTTGAGGGGTGAAAAGTGTAAAAATGATGAAAGTTGAATAAAAAGGCTAAAAGCTATTCATTTTCATTTCACTCTCTCTCTACTTTCTCTCTCTAGAAAACGCTCTCTACTTCTCTCTAGATTATCTCACAAACCGACTGGCCGATTTTCGAGATTTATACGTTGTCGGAAAGATCTCGAAGAGTACTACAACAATCTACGGTTGGATTCTTGATTTCGTACGAATTGAGGTAAGAATCGACTCTTTTAAGTTTATTATTTCGGTTTTTGAAAGTATAAATTCGAGTTTATCATTTCTTGCATGAATAAAGCTAGTTTTGCTTGAGTTTTAACTAGAGTATGATAGTGTATGTGTAATAGAATCGAATCTAGGCTTGATACTTGACATATTCATGATTTTAAGCTTAGAAATGAAGGATTTAAGTTGTAGATATGAACAAACTCGAAAATACCAAGAACAAAGTCGAAATGCAAGAACAAACTCGGTTTTTGAGCTAAATTCGAGTATATATTCGAATCTAACACCAAGGAATTCGATTTTATGTCCCTAAATTCGAATTTAGGACCCTAAATTCGAATGACATTCGAATTTATCACTATAGGTTCGAGTTTAGCCTTATAATCGAAGAGAAATTCGAATTTAGCCCCTAAAATTTGAATTTGATGCCTAAAAATTGAAACCCACTCTTTAGACTCGAATATTTTGAATGAAACACATAACCAACACATAAAATAACAAGAGTTATTCAAAGGATAAGGTGTGAACTTGAGTTAGGATCAAACTTAGTTACGGTTCGAATTTGGACATGGACCCGAAATGGGGGAAAAATATTGCAATACTTACAAAACTTGGTTTTATCAATTCAAACGGTTTTTGACTTGAAATATTGTTGCAACTGATTTAACAGGTCCCTTGTGGTGTTGTTTAACCCACAGTGGGGTACTTTGTGGATCCGGTTGAAATTCCGAGGAGAAATAATTATTGGTTAAAAGTTTAATTACGCACCCACTGTGAGTACATTAGATTTCGCATGTTTATATCTGTTTTATGTTAGCTTTGCCTGCTGAGACCTGTTGCTTCATTATTTGATTGGAATTCTACTAACTTGCGTAGATTTAGATGCACATTCTTACTTGTTGCATGTCCGTTCGATTGTTGTGCATCTAGTGATGGACCGGTGGGTCGCATCGATTACTCTGATGTTACTGCGCTATATGACCTGGAGCTAATCCCTCCGAGGTTCTGGTAGGTAGTATGTCATCCCCGATCGTACGTTTGTCTCAGATGGTATGTTTAATGCCGAGCTTTGGGCTCGAAGGGGCTGCGGCTCTGGTTCCGTACTTGGTGTACGAAGAGGGTATACGATGTTTGTCATCGGTGTTACCCTTGCGGCTTCATAAAAATTTATAAAATGCGTAATTTGTGTATTCACTAAGCATTCGCTTATTCCTCAGTTGCTTTATTTTTACAGGAAAGGGGAAATCCGCAGCTGGGCCTTCTAGTTAGATCTTTTGTGAAGATTTGGAAGATTTGAAACTACTTAATCGGTAATTATGATTTGAGACAATGTTGTACTATATTCTGGTTGCTGTAATAATTTAATTGGGTGTGTAGACTTAGTTTTGGTACCTTGTAGCACCGTAGGGTGTTTGACACAGTTGCACTACTTTAATTATGTATTTTAATGCTTCCGCACTTAATTTAGGTTATCAGATTATTATGTATTTGTATGTTGGTGATTAAATCCTGGGAGTTTTGTAAATGGTGGTTGTTGTGGCAAGGGTGTCACAGCATACAATTAAGTAATCATTGAACAAGCAGCAGCAGGTGTTTCTATACAAGTCAGTAACAATCACCAATAAGTACCGAAACATATGAAATTAAGTAATCAAGGAACATGAAGCAGCAGTTGTCCAGATTCATCAGTGTCTATCATACGTTCCTAACATACAATTAAGTAATCAAGGAACATGCAGCAGCAGATGTCCAGTTTTAGTAGTGTCTATCATACGTTCCTAGCATACAATTAAGTAATCACGGAAAAAGCAGCAGCAGATGTTTCCATACAATTCAGTGTCTATCGTACGTTTCCATACAAGTCAATAATAATCACCAATAATTACTGAAACATGTGCAAGTAAGTAATGCAATCTGTCACTCACTGCCCGAAACATATGCAAGTAAGTAATGCAATCTGTCACTCACATCGGTCCTGAGCAATGCAATTAATCAAGGAACATGAAGCAGATTCATCAGTGTTTATCATACATTCCTAACAAACAATTAAGTAATCAAGGAACATGCAACAGCAGTTGTCCAGTTTCAGTAGTGTCTATCATACGTTCCTAGCATACAATTAAGTAAACAATGAACATGTAGCAACAGTTGTCCGGTTTGAACAATGTCTATCATACGTTCCTAGCATACAATTAAGTAATCATTGAACATGCAGCAGCAGTTGTCCAGTTTCAGTAGTGTCTCTCATACGTTCCTAACATACAATTAAGTAATCAAGAAACATGAAGCAGCAGTTGTCCAGTTTCAACAATGTCTATCATACGTTCCTAACATACAATTAAGTAATCAATGAACATGCAGCAGCAGTTGTCCAGTTTCAACAATGTCTATCATACGTTCCTAGCATACAATTAAGTAATCATTGAACATGAAGCAAGAGTTGTCCAGATTCATTAGTGTCTATCATACATTCCTAACATACAATTAAGTAATCAAGTAACAGGCAGCAGCACTTGTCCAGTTTCGGTAGTGTTTATCATACGTTCCTAACTTACAATTAAGTAATCAAGGAACATGCAGCAGGAGCTGTCCAGTTTCATCAGTGTCTATCATACGTTCCTAGCATACAATTAAGTTAGGAACGTATGATAGACATTATTGAAACTGGACATGAAGCTGCTGCTTGTTCCTTGATTACTTAATTGTATGTAAGGAACGTATGATAGACATTATTGAAACTGGACAACTGCTGCTACATGTTCTTTGATTACTTAATTGTATGCTAGGAACGTATGATAGACACTGTATGGAAACATCTGCTGCTTCATGTTCCTTGATTACTTAATTGTATGCTAGGAACGTATGATAGACAATGATGAATCTGGACAACTCCTGCTTCATGTTCATTGATTACTTGCATTGCTCAGGACCGCTGTGAGTGATAGATTGCATTACTTACTTGCACATGTTTCGGTACTTAGTGGTGATTGTTACTGACTTGTATGCAAATATCTGTTGCTGCATGTTCCTTGATGAATCTGGACAACTGCTGCAGCATGTTCCTTGATTACTTGTGTTGCTCAGGACCGATGTGAGTGAAAGATTGCATTAGTTCTTGCACATGTTTTGGTACTTATTGCTGATTGTTACTGACTTGTATGGAAATATTTGTTGCTGCCTGTTCCTTGATTACTATTGTATGTTAGGAATGTATGATAGACATTGTTGAAACTGGACAACTGCTGCTCCATGTTCCTTGATTACTTGCATTGCTCAGGACCGATGTGAGTGACAGATTGCATTACTTACTCGCACATGTTTCGGTACTTATTGGTGATTGGTACTGACTTGTATAGAAACATCTGGTGCTGCCTGTTCCTTGATTACTTAATTGTATGCTAGGAACGTATGATAGACAATACTGAAACTGGACAACTGCTGCTGCATGTTCCTTAATTACTTAATTGTATGCTAGGAACGTATGATAGACACTACTGAAACTAGACAACTGCTGCTGCACGTTCATTGATTACTGACTTGTATGGAAACATCTGCTGCTGCATGTTCCATGATTACTTGCATTGCTCAGGACCGATGTGAGTGACAGATTGCATTACTTACTTGCATATGTTTTGGTACTTATTGGTGATTGCTACTAACTTGTATGGAAAAACCTGTTGCTGCCTGTTCCTTGATTACTTAATTGTATGTTAGGAACGTATGATAGACATTGTTGAAACTAGACAACTGTTGTTGCATGTTCATCGATTACTTGCATTGCTCAGGACCGTTGTGAGTGACAGATTGCATTAGTCCAGTTTCTGTAGTGTCTATCAAATGTTCCTACGATACAATTAAGGAATAAAGGAACATGCAGCAGCAGTTGTCCAGATTCATCACTGTCTATCATACATTCCTAACATACAATTAAGTAATCAAAGAACATGCAACAGCAGTTGTCCAGATTCATCAGTATCCAGATTCATCAGTGTCTATCATACATTCTTAACATACAATTAAGTAATCAACGAACAGGAAGCAGCAGTTTTCCAGTTTCAGTAGTGTCTATCATACGTTCCTAGCATACAATTAAGTAATCAATGAATATGCAGCAGCATTTGTCCAGTTTCAACAATGTCTATCATACGTTCCTAGCATACAATTAAGTAATCATTGAACAAGCAGCAGCTGGTGTTTCTATACAAGTCAGTAACAATCATCAATAAGTACCAAAACATATGCAATTAAGTAATCAAGGAACATGAAGCAGCAGTTGTCCAAATTCATCAGTGTCTATCATACGTTCCTAACATACAATTAAGTAATCAAGGAACATGCAGCAGCATATGTCCGGTTTTAGTAGTGTCTATCAAACGTTCCTAGCATACAATTAAGTAATCAAGGAACATGAAGCAGCATTTGTCCAGTTTCATCAGTTTCTATCATACGTTCTTAGCATACAATTAAGTAATCAAGGAAAAAGCAGCAGCAGATGTTTCCTTACAATTCAGTGCCTATCGTACGTTTTCATACATGTCAATAACAATCACCAATAATTACTGAAACATGTGCAAGTAAGTAATGCAATCTGTCACTCACAGCCCGAAACATATGCAAGTAATTGATGCAATCTGTCACTCACATCGGTCCTGAGCAATGCAAGTAATCAAGGAACATGAAGCAGGAGTTGTCCAGATTCATCAGTGTTTATCATACATTCCTAACATACAATTAAGTTATCAAGGAACATGCGACAGCAGTTGTCTAGTTTCAGTAGAGTCTATCATACGTTCCTAGCATACAATTAAGTAAACAATGAACATGCAGCATCAGTTGTCCAGTTTCAACAATGTCTATCATACGTTCCTAGCATACAATTAAGTAATCATTGAACATGCAGCAGCAGTTGTCCTGTTTCAGTAGTGTCTCTCATACGTTCCTAATATACAATTAAGTAATCAAGGAACATGAAGCAGCAGTTGTCCAGTTTCAACAATGTCTATCATACGTTCCTAACATACAATTAAGTAATCATTGAACATGCAGCAGCAGTTGTCCAGTTTCAACAATGTCTATCATACGTTCCTAGCATACAATTAAGTAATCATTGAACATGAAGCAGGAGTTGTCCAGATTCATCAGTGTCTATCATACATTCCTAACATACAATTAAGTAATCAAGTAACAGGCATCAGCAGTTGTCCAGTTTCAGTAGTGTCTATCATACATTCCTAACTTACAATTAAGTAATCAAGGAACATGCACCAGCAGTTGTCCAGTTTCAGCAGTGTCTATCATACGTTCCTAACATAGAATTAAGTAATCATTGAACAAGCAGCAACAGATGTTTTTATACAAGTCAGTAACGTATGATAATAAATAAGTACCGAAAAGTAACTAATGCAATCTGTCACTCGCAGCGGTCCTGAGCAATGCAAGTAATCATTGAACATGCACCAACAGTTGTCCAGTTTCAACAATGTCTATCATACGTTCCTAACATACAATTAAGTAATCAATGAACATGCAACAACAGTTGTCCAGTTTCAACAATGTCAATCATACGTTCCTAGCATACAATTAAGTAATCAGGGAACATGAAGCAGGAGTTGTCCAGTTTCATCAGTGTCTATCATACATTCCTAACATACAATTAAGTAATAAAGGAACATGCAACAGCAGTTGTCCAGTTTCGGCAGTGTCTATCATACGTTCCTAGCATACAATTAAGTAATCAATGAACATGCAGCAGCAGTTGTCCAGATTCATCAGTGTCTATCATACGTTCATAATATACAATTAAGTAATCAAGGAACAAGAAGCAACAGATGTTTCCATACAAGTCAGTAACAATCACAAATAAGTACCGAAACATATGCAAGTAAGTAATGCAATCTGTCACTCACAGCGGTCCATCATATGTTCCTAGCATACAATTAAGTAATCAAGGAACACGAAGCAACAGATGTTTCCATACAGTGTCTATCATACGTTCCTAGCATACAATTTAGTAATCAAGGAACATGAAGCAGGAGTTGTCCAGTTTCATCAGTGTGTATCATACGTTCCTAACATACAATTAAGTAATCAAGGAACAGGCAGCAGGAGTTGTCCAGATTCAGCAGTGTCTATCATACATCCCTGACAGATTGCATTACTTACTTGCATATGTTTCGGTACTTATTGGTGATCGCTACGGACTTGTATGGAAACATCTGCTGCTGCTTGTTCCTTGATTACTTAATTGTTCAATGACTGGACAACTGTTTGCTGCATGTTCCTTGATTACTTGCACTGCTCAGGACCGATGTGAGTGACAGATTGCATTACTAACTTGCACATGTTTCGGTACTTATTGGTGATTGTTACTGACTTGTATGGAAACATTTGTTGCTGCCTGTTCCTTTATTAATTAATTGTATGCTAGGAACGTATGATAGACACTTCTGAAACTGGACAACTGTTGTTGCATGTTCCTTGATTACTTGCATTGCTCAGGACCGCTGTGAGTGACAGATTGCATTACTTACTTGCACATGTTTTGGTACTTATTTGTGATTGTTACTGACTTGTATGGAAACATCTGTTACTGCTTGTTCAATGATTACTTAATTCTATGCTAGGAACATATGATAGACAGTGTTGAAACTGGACAACTGCTGCTGCATGTTCCTTGATTACTTAATTGTATGGTAGGAACGTGTGATAGACATTGTTGAAACTGGACAACTGCTGCTGCATGTTCATTGATTACTTAATTGTATGTTAGGGACGTATGATAGACACTGATGAAACTGGACAACTGCTGCTGCATGTTCCTTGATTACTTAATTGTATGTTAGGAACGTATGATAGACACTACTGAAACTGGACAACTTCTGCTGCATGTTCCTTGATTACTTAATTGTATCTTAGGAACGTATGATAGACACTGCTGAGACTGGAACAACTGCTGCTGCATGTTCCTTGATTACTTGCATTGCTCAGGTTCGCTGTGAGTGACAGATTGCATTACTTACTTGCACATGTTTTGGTACTTATTGGTGATTGTTACTGACTTGTATGGAAACATCTGCTGCTGCATGTTCCTTGATTACTTAATTGTACGCTAGGAACGTATGATAGAGACTGCTGAAACTGGCCAACTGTTGTTGCATGTTCATTGATTACTTAATTGTATGCTAGGAACGTATGATAGACACTGCTGTAACTGGCTTGATTACTTAATTGTATGTTAGGAACGTATGATAGACACTACTGAAACTGGATAACTACTGCTGCATGTTCCTTGATTACTTAATTGTATGTTAGGAACGTATGATAGACACTACTGAAACTGGACAACTGCTGCTACATGATCCTTGAATACTTGCATTGCTCAGGACCGCTGTTAGTGACAGATTGCATTACTTACTTGCATATGTTTCGGTACTTAGTATGGAAACTTCTGCTGCTGCTTGTTTCTTGATTTTTTAATTGTATGCTAGGAACGTATGATAGACACCGATGAAACTGGACAACTGTTGCTATATGTTCCTTGATTACTTAATTGTATGTTAGGAACGTATGATAGACACTACTGAAACTGAACAACTGTTGGTGCTTGTTTAATGATTACTTTATTGTATGCTAGGAACGTATGATAGACACTGTCTAAACTGGACAACTGTTGGTGCATGTTCATTGATTACTTATTGTATGCTAGGAACGTATGATAGACACTCCTGAAACTGGACAACTACATTACTTACTTGCACATGTTTCGATACTTATTGGTGATTGTTACTGACTTGTGTGTAAACATCTGTTGCTGCATGTTCAATGATTACTTAATTGTATGTTAGGAACGTATGATAGACACTACTGAATCTGGACAACTCCTGCTTCATGTTCCTTGATTACTTAACTGTATGCTAGGAACGTATGATAGACATTGTTGAAACGGGACAACTGCTGTTGCATGTTCAATGATTACTTAATTGTATGTTAGGAACGTATGATAGACACTGCTGAAACTGGACAACTGCTGCTGCATGTTCCTTGACTACTTGCATTGCTTAGGACCGCTGTGAGTGACAGATTGCATTACTTTCTTGCACATGTTTCGATACTTATTGGTGATTGTAACTGACTTGTATGGAAACATCTGCTGCTGCATGTTCCTTGATTACTTAATTATATGCTAGGAACGTATGATAGACACTGCTGAAACTGGCCAACTATTGTTGCATGTTCATTGATTACTTAATTGTATGCTAGGAAGGTATGATAGACACTGCTGTAACTGACTTGATTACTTAATTGTATGTTAGGAACGTATGATAGATACTGATGAATTTGGACAACTCCTGCTTCATGTTCCTTGATTACTTAATTGTATGTTAGGAACGTATGATAGACACTGCTGAAACTGGACAACTGTTGTTGCATGTTCATTGATTACTTAATTGTATGTTAGGAACGTATGATAGACACTGTTGAAACTGGACAACTGCTCCTACATGATCCTTGATTAGTTGCATTGCTCAGGACCGCTGTGAGTGACAGATTGCATTACTTACATGCATATGTTTTGGTACTTATTTGTGATTGTTACTGACTTGTATGGAAAAATCTGCTGCTGCTTGTTCCTTGATTACTTAATTGTATGTTAGGAACGTATGATAGACACCGATGAAACTGGACAACTGTTGTTGCATGTTCCTTGATTACTTGCATTGCTCAGGACCGCTGTGAGTGACAGATTGCATTACTTACTTGCATATGTTTCGGTACTTATTGGTGATTGTTACTGACTTGTATGGAATCATCTGGTGCTGCTTGTTCCTTGATTACTTAATTGTATGTTAGGAACGTATGATAGACACTGATGAAACTGGACAACTGCTGCTACATGTTCCTTGATTACTTAATTGTATGCTAGGAACGTATGATAGACATTGTTGAAACTGGACAACTACTGTTGCATGTTTCTTGATTACTTAATTGTATGTTAGGAACGTATGATAGACACTACTGAAACTGGACAACTGCTGCTACATGATCCTTGATTACTTGCATTGCTCAGGACCGCTGTGAGTGACAGATTGCATTACTTACTTGCATATGTTTTGGTACTTATTGGTGATTTTTACTGACTTGTATGGGAACAACTGCTGCATGTTCCTTGATTACTTAATTGTATTCTATAAACGTATGATAGACATTGTTGAAACTGGACAACTGCTGCTGCATGTTCATTGATTACTTAATTGTATGTTAGGGACGTATGATAGACACTGATGAAACTGGACAACTGCTGCTGCATGTTCCTTGATTATTTAATTGTATGTTAGGAACGTATGACAGACACTACTGAAACTGGACAACTGCTGCTGCATGTTCCTTGATTACTTAATTGTATCTTAGGAACGTATGATAAACACTGCTAAAACTGGACAACTGCTGCTGCATGTTCCTTGATTACTTGCATTGCTCAGGTTCGCTGTGAGTGACAGATTGCATTACTTACTTGCACATGTTTTGGTACTTATTGGTGATTGTTACTGACTTGTATGGAAACATCTGCTGCTGCATGTTCCTTGATTACTTAATTGTACGCTAGGAACGTATGATAGACACTGCTGAAACTGGCCAACTGTTGTTGCATGTTCATTGATTACTTAATTGTATGCTAGGAACATATGATAGACACTGCTGTAACTGGCTTGATTACTTAATTGTATGTTAGGAACGTATGATAGACACTGCTGAAACTGGACAACTACTGTTGCATGTTCCTTGATTACTTAATTGTATGTTAGGAACGTATGATAGACACTACTGAAACTGGACAACTGCTGCTACATGATCCTTGAATACTTGCATTGCCCAGGACCGCTGTTAGTGACAGATTGCATTACTTACTTGCATATGTTTCGATACTTATTGGTGATTGTTACTGACTTGTATGGAAACATCTGCTGCTGCTTGTTCCTTGATTACTTAATTGTATGTTAGGAACGTATGATAGACACTACTGAAACTGGACAACTGCTGCTGCATGTTCCTTGATTACTTAATTGTATGCAATTGTTGTTGCATGTTCATTGATTACTTGCATTGCTCAGGACCGATGTGAGTGACAGATTGCATTACTTACTAGCATATGTTTCGGTACTTAGTATGGAAACTTCTGCTGCTGCTTGTTTCTTGATCACTTATATGTATGCTAGGAACGTATGATAGACACTGATGAAACTGGACAACTGTTGCTAAATGTTCCTTGATTACTTAATTGTATGTTAGGAACGTGTGATATACACTACTGAAACTGAACAACTGTTGGTGCTTGTTTAATGATTACTTAATTGTATGCTAGGAACGTATGATAGACACTGTTGAAACTGGAGAACTGTTGGTGCATGTTCATTGATTACTTATTGTATGCTAGGAACGTCTGATTGACACTCCTGAAACTGGACAACTACATTACTTACTTGCACATGTTTCGATACTTATTGGTGATTGTTACTGACTTGTATGTAAACATCTGTTGCTGCATGTTCAATGATTACTTAATTGTATGTTAGGAACGTATGATAGACACTACTGAATCTGGACAACTCCTGCTTCATGTTCCTTGATTACTTAACTGTATGCTAGGAACGTATGATAGACATTGTTGAAACTGGACAACTGCTGTTGCATGTTCAATGATTACTTAATTGTATGTTAGGAATGTATGATAGACACTGCTGAAACTGGACAACTGCTGCTGCATGTTCCTTGATTACTTGCATTGCTTAGGACCGCTGTGAGTGACAGATTGCATTACTTTCTTGCACGTGTTTCGATACTTATTGGTGATTGTAACTGACTTGTATGGAAACATCTGCTGCTGCATGTTCCTTGATTACTTAATTATATGCTAGGAACGTATGATAGACACTGCTGAAACTGGCCAACTGTTGTTGCATGTTCATTGATTACTTAATTGTATGCTAGGAAGGTATGATAGACACTGCTGTAACTGACTTGATTACTTAATTGTATGTTAGGAACGTATGATAGATACTGATGAATCTGGACAACTCCTGCTTCATGTTCCTTGATTACTTAATTGTATGTTAGGAACGTATGATAGACACTGCTGAAACTGGACAACTACTGCTTCATGTTCCTTGATTACTTAATTGTATGTTAGGAACGTATGATAGACACTGCTGAAACTGGACAACTGTTGTTGCATGTTCATTGATTATTTAATTGTATGTTAGGAACGTATGATAGACACTGTTGAAACTGGACAACTGCTGCTACATGATCCTTGATTAGTTGCATTGCTCAGGACCGCTGTGAGTGACAGATTGCATTACTTACATGCATATGTTTCGGTACTTATTTGTGATTGTTACTGACTTGTATGGAAACATCTGCTGCTGCTTGTTCCTTGATTACTTAATTGTATGTTAGGAACGTATGATAAACACCGATGAAACTGGACAACTGTTGTTGCATGTTCCTTGATTACTTGCATTGCTCAGGACCGCTGTGAGTGACAGATTGCATTACTTACTTGCATATGTTTCGGTACTTATTGGTGATTGTTACTGACTTGTATGGAAACATCTGGTGCTGCTTGTTCCTTGATTATTTAATTGTATGTTAGGAACGTATGATAGACACTGATGAAACTGGACAACTGCTGCTGCATGTTCCTTGATTATTTAATTGTATGTTAGGAACGTATGACAGACACTATTGAAACTGGACAACTGCTGCTGCATGTTCCTTGATTAGTTAATTGTATCTTAGGAACGTATGATAGACACTGCTAAAACTGGACAACTGTTGCTGCATGTTCCTTAATTACTTGCATTGCTCAGGTTCGCTGTGCGTGACAGATTGCATTACTTACTTGCACATGTTTTGGTACTTATTGGTGATTGTTACTGACTTGTATGGAAACATCTGCTGCTGCATGTTCCTTGATTACTTAATTGTACGCTAGGAACGTATGATAGACACTGCTAAAACTGGCCAACTGTTGTTGCATGTTCATTGATTACTTAATTGTATGCTAGGAATGTATGATAGACACTGCTGTAACTGGCTTGATTACTTAATTGTATGTTAGGAACGTATGATAGACACTGCTGAAACTGGACAACTACTGCTGCATGTTCCTTGATTACTTAATTGTATGTTAGGAACGTATGATAGACACTACTGAAACTGGACAACTGCTGCTACATGATCCTTGAATACTTGCATTGCTCAGGACCGCTGTTAGTGACAGATTGCATTACTTACTTGCATATGTTTCGATACTTATTGGTGATTGTTACTGACTTGTATGGAAACATCTGCTGCTGCTTGTTCCTTGATTACTTAATTGTATGTTAGGAACGTATGATAGACACTACTGAAACTGGACAACTGCTGCTGCATGTTCCTTGATTACTTAATTGTATGCAATTGTTGTTGCATGTTCATTGATTACTTGCATTGCTCAGGACCGATGTGAGTGACGAATTGCATTACTTACTAGCATATGTTTCGGTACTTAGTATGGAAACTTCTGCTGCTGCTTGTTTCTTGATCACTTAATTGTATGCTAGGAACGTATGATAGACACTGATGAAACTGGACAACTGTTGCTAAATGTTCCTTGATTACTTAATTGTATGTTAGGAACGTATGATAGACACTACTGAAACTGAACAACTGTTGGTGCTTGTTTAATGATTACTTAATTGTATGCTAGGAACGTATGATAGACACTGTTGAAACTGGACAACTGTTGGTGCATGTTCATTGATTACTTATTGTATGCTAGGAACGTATGATAGACACTCTTGAAACTGGACAACTACATTACTTACTTGCACATGTTTCGATACTTATTGGTGATTGTTACTGACTTGTATGTAAACATCTGTTGCTGCATGTTCAATGATTACTTAATTGTATGTTAGGAACGTATGATAGACACTACTGAATCTGGACAACTCCTGCTTCATGTTCCTTGATTACTTAACTGTATGCTAGGAACGTATGATAGACATTGTTGAAACTGGACAACTGCTTTTGCATGTTCAATTATTACTTAATTGTATGTTAGGAATGTATGATAGACACTGCTGAAACTGGACAGCTGCTGCTGCATGTTCCTTGATTTCTTGCATTGCTTAGGACCGCTGTGAGTGACAGATTGCATTACTTTCTTGCACATGTTTCGATACCTATTGGTGATTGTAATTGACTTGTATGGAAACATCTGCTGCTGCATGTTCCTTGATTACTTAATTATATGCTAGGAACGTATGATAGAAACTGCTGAAACTGGCCAACTGTTGTTGCATGTTCATTGATTACTTAATTGTATGCTAGGAAGGTATGATACACACTGCTGTAACTGACTTGATTACTTAATTGTATGTTAGGAACGTATGATAGATACTGATGAATCTGGACAACTCCTGCTTCATGTTCCTTGATTACTTAATTGTATGTTAGGAACGTATGATAGACACTGCTGAAACTGGACAACTGTTGTTGCATGTTCATTGATTACTTAATTGTATGTTAGGAACGATATATAGAACGTGAAACTGGACAACTGTTG
>JAANYP010009030.1:0-158899 GCA_020465985.1 Centrapalus pauciflorus | reverse complement strand
AACACGGAGACTATCAGAAGCTGAACGAACGACACACGAACGATCCTACAAGCTGATTCTCTCCGAAACTGAACTAAAACCGATGATAGATTCGAGATCGCTTAATGCTTAATCCCTGACGAATTCTGCAAAAAGTCTGATAATATCTCGAGTCTATCCTTAATTATAGACCCTGATTCGAGTCTGTTGTGGGCCAACCTCGAATCTGGCCCAGGGCCCATTCGAGTTTGTCCATAAAGACACTCTCGAATCTGGTCTCATTCGAATCTATGGCTACATTCGAATCCATCACAGATTCGAATACCAAGCCTTATATAATTCGAATCTAACTAATTTACTTAAACACCTAAGTGTTGAAACTTATGTTATTACCTTATGATTGATTTTATCTTTGTACTTTATGTTTGAACTTCTTGTAATACGATACATCAAGTTCAAACATACAAACACTAATAAATTATCAACCATATATAAACATATATAACAAACACTTCCTAAAATCACAATGTAGGATCACTTAGACTGCTTTCGTCACACAGGGTGTACCAACAAAACGGGTTTTTAATAAATCTAATGGTACAGTGGATTGATGTAAAAGTTATACACGTGAACCCCAAAAGGGTCCGGAATGGCTATTTGACTATGATAAATTATTTGAGTCATTTAACATTTCTTTTGATGGAAATGCAGGTACAATCGAACTAGACATGGCGTCATTGAATTTGAACGAAGTGGGTCAAAGTTTTCCGAGGACCACCTTTCCATCAACATCCGAGCCTACATCAACTGAAGATAGATCTCCAGAAGTTACTGATTCTGAAGTGCCTACAAATGATAATCAAACAACAAATTCTAACTCTGAAGACAGTGTCCATGAGGAAGAGAATGTGGAGTCTGAAGTCGTTTCCCCGTTAGGAGAGATAGGATCAAATTTGGGAGAAAATCTTAGAGTGGACGAGATAGAGACTTCTAGGATCAACAAGAATCATCCTATTGAGAGTATCATAGGAAGTCCTAATGCTGGTGTGAGGACTAGGAGTAGTTTGAATAACAACACAGTGCTGTTGTCGATGATAAATGACTCTGAGGCATTTCATACCTGCCGCTACTCATGTTTCATCTTGCAAGTAGAGCTGAAAAATGTGCAAATGGCACTAAAAGATAACTCTTGGGTTGAAGCGATGCAAGAAGAACTGTCACAGTTTAGGAAACAAGAAGTGTGGGAGTTAGTTTCGTTACCTCGAGGAGAAGTTGCAATAGGAACCAAATGGGGTTTTAAGTGCAAGAGAGATGATCGGGGTATAGTCACTCGCAACAAAGCAAGGTTAGTTGTAAAGGGTTTCAACCAGGAGGAAGGAATCGATTACAATGAAGTGTTCGCACCAGTGGCAATGTTGGAAGCAATTCGGTTGTTTCTGGCTTTTGCTTCCTTCAAAGGTTTTAATGTTTATCAGCTAGATGTTAAGAGCGCTTTACTTTATGGGAAAGTGAAGGAGCTGGTGTATGTGGAACAGCCGCCCGGGTTTACTGATCCGAAATATCCAGACAGAGTATACCGGTTAGATAAGGCTTTGTATGGGTTGCATCAAGCACCAAGGGCATGGTACGAGACTGTATCCAACCATCTTTTAGAAAACAAGTTTGAAAGAGGGAGAATAAATAGTACACTGTTCGTGAAGCGAAAACGTGAACATTTCATCTTGGTACAAGTGTACGTCGATGATATAATCTTCAGGTCATCAGACGAGCAGATGTGCACAGATTTCGAAAAGGTTATGAAGTCGAAGTTTGAGCTGAGTGCGATGGGTGAGTTAAACTTCTTTCTGGGTTTCCATGTCGAACAAAGGAAGGAGGGCATGTTTATTCATCAGACGAAGTATGTCTATGACATCTTAGAGCGCTTCGGGATGGAAGGAACCAAGTTGACAGCTCACTTCAGCACGTCGATTCAAGTGAATCACAATCTCGGACCAGGTACTGAAAGTGATACCGATGTGGATCCGACGTTATATCGGGCCATGATTGGACACTTATGTATTTAACTGCTTCAAGACCTGATATTATGTTTGCTGTTTGTATTTGTGCTAGGTTTCAAACTAATCAAAAGGAGATGCACATGAAAGCTGTGAAGTGGATTCTACGATACCTCAAGTCGAAACCGAAGCTGGGACTTTGGTATCACGCGGAGGGCGATCTGGAATTGGAGACGTTAACGGATTCAGACTACGGAGGATGCAGCTTGACGCGCAAGTCAACAACTAGAGGTTGTCAGTTCTTAGGAGGGAGACTAGTTTCCTGGCAATGCAAGAAACAGACTTCGGAAGCCGTGTCAACGTGCGAGGCCGAATATGTAGCTGCTGGTAGTTGCTGTTCACAGGTTTTGTGGATACAACAACAATTGCGGGATTACGGTTTGGCTTATACTCAAACTCCTATTAGAATAGATAACCAGTCTACTATTGCTATCACAAATATTCCAGTTAAACATAATAAAACTAAGCACATAGACATAAGACACCACTTTATACGTGATTGTGTTGAAAAGAACTTAATTAAGCTTATAAAAGTTACAACGGATGATAATAATGCTGATTTATTTACCAAAGCTTTCGATAAGTCACATTTGAGTATTTATTTCTACTAAACGGAATGCGTAATCCAGAGTAGCTTGACCTTAGTCGAAGTTATTTCTTTTTATAGCAGTAAAGTTTTCTTTCCTTTTATAGTAAGTTTAGTAGCTAGATAGAGTTTCTTTCCTTTTATAGTAAGTTAGTAGGTTATTTTATTTCCTTACTCTTATTTATGAAAAACAAAAAAAAGGAGAGAAAACCTTAAAAAGTTCAAAAAAGGAGAATATCAGAAAATGAGTTAATTCTAGATATATAGGTTCAAAGTGACGAAAATTAGCACAGTCGTTACAATCTCTAAGTGTTAAGCTTTCACACATAATGTACCTAAAATTCTAAGTGTTATACATTATCTAGTTTCATATGTTGGTAGGCATAATACATATAGGGAGTCTCAAGGCTAATAAAATATTCAAGAAAAAGTCAGACGTGTCACTAACTTAGATGTATGACCAAATGGTTTTAATTTTTATGTTAGAGACATACAGACATTGATTCTAAATGAGGTATGTAAACTTTCTGGGGGATGTATACCAACATCAGATACATCTTAAAGAAATGAAATTAATTAAAAATCTAAAGGCTCAGGGGGAGACAAGTTGCAGGGATTCTGAGGAGCTGAGAAGGGGAGATGATGATAAAGACAATGATCCTAATGCACCAAAAGACAGTGAGCCAATAGATTTTTCTGCTGTGCAACATGCTGAACTTCAGGGGGAGCCAAGTGAGACTAGTGCTGAAGGAGGTGTAGGAGGGGAAGCTGGTTCCTCAAGGACTTTATAGAGCGATATGATAGATGCGCTGAAAGATATTGAGGAAGAAGTAATGGAATTTGATTTTGAGGATGAAATGGATGAGTTGGAGGAAGGAGAATTTGTACCGGAGGAAATAGTTGATTGGAGATCTGATGACGAAGCGATAGAGGATGAGGACGATAATGTCAATGAAGTGATTTTCAATCCACATTCTATCACGGAGTTATATTTGCGAGATAATCACAAAGTGATTGATGTAGATGAGATCAAAATAGCCTCGATCGAAGACTCAGAACAAGAAGCAGAAAAGGGGTCATCTAGGGCTGATTTGATGAACCTTTGGTTCAGGAAAGAAGAAAAGAAGACAAAGCCAAAGATGAAGAAAAGAATGAGAATTCCGGGCGCTGGAAGTCTCTCAGGAGGAATTATTAGCTGGTTCTTTGACCGAGAATTGCAGCTATTTATATTGAAAAGGAGAGATGGTCTTCAATATTTGAGGCGAACACTGAAAGTATTCAATACACTGCCCAAGATTGAAGTGAAAGAGTTAGCCTGGAAGGAGCTGATCAATATTGGAGATGATCCGTACGCCGAAGTGATTGCAAAGATTATAAGAAAAGAAGGTCGGTCAGGCAAATTTGAACGACTCAAGCCAAGGACTGGAAAGAGGGTCGAGGATGAGTCGAGGATAGACCGTCATACAGGTAGACCATGGGCCAGGATGGTATACAAACCTGGGTGATGTCTAAAGAAGGTACCAATGAAATCGATGCCACAAGATGTTCTAAGTAACATGAAATGGTGGTATGTTGATAATGAAACGGCTGAGGCTGTAATGGAGGATACACAGGACAAAGTTCTTTTGAGAGTGTATGATCCACTGCACTTAATAAACCTATCGAAGGACGACCTGAAGAAGCTGCATGATCAACCTATCTTCTTTCACAAAGGATGGAGATCTGACGCCAGGAAGTACCAGAAGGTAGTAAAGGTATGTATAGATGTAGGACTATATGCAGGTAGCAGTCTATATGATCCTTAGTACTTAATCAAAATGTAAATAGTTAGAAGCTATCGTCAAGGGGGAGTCTGTTGGGACACCCTGTGTGACGATAGCAGTCTAAGTATAGTTAGCATTTTGTGTAATTCAAGTTAAGTAATATTGAATATTGATTAATGTTTGATATATGTGAATTTTATGTGTGTTTGATATTTATTGATTGTGTGTTTGAACTTAGTGTCACGTATTACAAGAAGTTCAAACATAAAGTTCAAAGATATATTCAAACATAAGTTAAAACAGAAAATCAAATATAAGTTTGATAGTGAAATTTGAATTTGGTCTAAATTCGAATTTGAACTTAAGGTAGATTCGAATTTGTCAAGTGGACAAATTCGAATGGGCCTTGGGCCTGATTCGAATTTTTTCTAAGACAAACTCGAATTGGTCAGTATAATTAAGGATTAACTCGAATAATTATTATACTTTTGCAGAATTTGTCAGAGGATTAAGCAAAGGCGATCTCGAGTTTACCAGTAATCAGAGAGTGTTCTTTGGAGAGAATCATCGTGTAGGTACGTTCGTCGTCGTTCGTATAACATTGTGGTAGTCTTCGTGTTTCGTGCTTGTGAACTAACCGTCAAGCCGCTAACGAGGATTCCGCACTCGTTGGACAGTGTCGCGTCTAGATAGATCCGTGAGTTCAAGACCTTACACACCAAAGGTGACCTTTGGACCTTGTTCAAGCCTGAAATTACTCAGCAGATGTTTGCAACCTGTCATGTGGGTAGAGCAACCACTGTCTAAGTACCAAACCTGGTTTGGTTGTCTAACCTGTAGAGTAACAAGAGTAAACATTAGTCCATGGGGGAACTCATCACTAGGATAAGTTCTCCATCTTCATAACCATTTCTTTACGGAAAACTCAAATCAACACTAATATTTCCTATTTGGATTGTTTCTGCTGAGATACTCTCTTCAATTACATTGTTAATTCCAACACTGCTTTATTGTGCAGTATAGGGATTAACAATGTCAATGGGCCTTTTATCCTCAGTTTCAAGACAATCTTTGGCCATGTAAGTTTTCTTTCCACATATGTAACATTTTCTCTTTCTAGATTTTTTGAAAGAAGAACTCTAAGAAACACATTCTGGATTTTCTTTGTTGGTCTTTTCAACAGGTTTTAAAACGATTTGACGTGTTTTGGACATACCAGCAAATTTTATAGGAAGTTCATCTGTAACAGCTTTGCCTGTATCTTCTTTCCTCTTTTTAGGAGGGCATAGATCAAAGATTGGCAATTTAACCGTGTTTTGTCCTTCCAGATGTTTGGAAAACTTATATCCATTTCTCTCAGGTTGAGCAATGGCTTTGCCGTGTCTTTACTAAGATTTGATGACTTTTGCAAACTTTTGGTAACATGATCATCTTCTTTGGTTTTAACAAAAGGCTTTCTTTCATTTATAACCAGTTTACCACTATGACTCAAAAACTTATTTGAAACCATAGAAGTTTTACTTCCAACATGAGACTTACCCTTGTTAGTTGTATGATGTTTTCTATTTGAGAATTTCTTTTCACAATTTTCAGCATTGAATGAAGGTATAGGTTTCTTACCATTATTCTTGGCCTCAGAACCTGTCTCATTGACAGGTTTAGCAACTATGGTTGTAGGTTTAACACCTTTTCCATTAAGCTATTCATGTGAGGCAGTTGGGCACTTAGCAATGTAGTTTCATGGAGGACACATCCCATCACTAGACTTTACAATTTTCTCTCATAAACTGTCAGTATTTTGAGGCCTGACAAACCTGTTTGTTGAAATCAAATTTCCATTTACATTTTAAATAAAAGTATTTGGATGTTCACCAAGAGTAGACAAATCTGGTTCCAGATTCTTAATTTAAACAATTGAAGCTGCTGTAATAAGGTCTCCTCCAAGATATGCTTGGATTTGAGTAGAATTTTGTACATTGATACATTGATTGACTCTTTTAGCAGAATGACTCCAAGAATCAACAATCTTTTAGAGCTTTAAATGCCTTAAGTCTGTTTCTCTCTTTTCTTCTAACAAAATTGTGTTGATGTGTTTTACTTCATCATGCTCAGTTTTCAACTTATGAAAATTGTCAAGTTCATTAGTATTTAGTTAAACATTAGTTTTTAATTTTAAAATCTCGGATTTTAAAGCATCCTGCTTCTCAATAGCAGCTTTTAGATCCATAAAAAAGTAATCAAACATTTTATCTTTTTCTTCAGAACTATAATCTTTAAAATTTTGTACCTTGTACATCATTGTGGGATTCTAGTTTTCCAAAGGGCTAAAAGCTTCAGCTTCTGCAAGGTCTTGTTTGAAATTGCTTGCAGAAGGAACATCAGTACTGGTCACCAGACAGTTGTTTCTTCCTCATCAGAGGATGAGTCAGAGTCTTCCCAATCACAGGTTTCAACGTCAGTCCCTTGTGTTTTTTAGAAGCCACAGAGTCTTCCAACTTTTTCAACTTAGACATTGCTATAAGATACTTAACCCTATAGCCATCATCTTTGTTTATATTGTGAGCTTCGGATGATGAGCCAACAGGTTTGGACACACAGTTTGCATCTGTATGACCAGTTTTGCCACAATAAAAGCAACCAACCTTTGTTTTATCAAATGCTAATATTCTGATGGCATTTGACTTCTTTTGGGGAATTTTTAATCCAAACTTTTTATTTTTAAACGTTCTGACAACCATAGCAATCATTTGCTAATCATCAAGTTCATCAATGTCATCATTTTCCTTTTCTTCCTATGAAGTGACCTCCAAGTTTTCATCAGCAAGGGAGTCAGCTTGAGTGAACACATCACACACCTGAGTCACATACTGCCTTGCACTAGCCACAAACACTGAACCTCCCTTAGACATTTCCAAAGCATTTCTCTTTTGCAACATTGATTGTTGTAGGTCCCAAAAGGTTTCCTTAGAGTATTGTTCTAAGCTGTAGAGGGGGGGGGGGGTGAATACAGCTAATTAAAATTCAACATTCTTTTATCAATGTTTGCGTATACTGTTAACAAATGTTAATTACAAACAAGCTTGACTGCGGAAAGGTTCAAGCTGAGATGACAGATACAACGGATGCTTCAACTAATCTAAGACACACTCAGATTAGATACAATGACTACACTCACTTAGATGCACTCACTGATTTTACAAGACACAAATTGACAGCTTGAGTATGAGCATCTTAGACACACGTACTTTATATTCAAGCATACTTGCATGCATGAAAAACACACTTTAATGCACGATCTGATTTCACACTCTTGGATATCTCACAATCCTTAGAAGTTTCCTTTTATACTCTCACTGAGAATCTCAGTGAAGCTTCTTCATTGGACAATGAGATAGTGGGAAGACTTACGAAAAAGACAAGACACCTTTTCTGCACATTCTGATAAAGCAGATTTGTCTTCATATGGCAGAATCTTTGTCTTTTTCTTTTTGTCACTGTTGCATAAGACTTTAAGCAAAAGAGGAATGTCAAATTTGCATCTTTCTTCTTTTGTTAAGGCCACATTGATATAAGAAGAGGTCTGTCACCCTTTTCAGATATCCGTTTGTCTTCATGTAACAAAACAACGTCGGCAGGCTTTTGCAGTTTTTGTTTTCCACTTTGTCTTTGACTTGTGAACTGATCTTGTAGCCAAAAACAATACATGAGGACTTGGAAACATATTCCATAAAGTGATTAGCCTATTCACAAAGAACAGGTTCTATTCACAAAGAACAGAACACTTAGAGTCTGTCCAAGCTGCTCAACAGAACAGACTAGCGTAGACAGTTTATGTACAGCCTGTTCAGCAGACAGAACAGCTTGAACAATCTGCCTTTATTGCAACGAACGCAACATGTAAACAGCTTTGGTTGATATTGCAAATCACTTTTCAGGTTTCAACAAGGCATAAACAGAGCTTAAATTATACCTTCAAGTGCATCAAACAGGTTTGATTAAAAATCTCCCCCTATTTGCAATAATCAGTCTAAGCTGATTTTATCAATAATCACTATACATTTCTACAATACATTTTGCAGTAATGAAATTACCACTTTAAAGTAAAGTAAAAGATCAGTTTACATATACTGATTTTTTATTACATAAATAACATATGTTTTTACAAAAGTACAACTGATGTACTAGTGTATATTACAACTGATGTAAAAATAAAAGTTACAACTAATGTAACTAAGTACAACTAATGTACAGGAAAATTCAACAATTTGGACTGTTGATGATGGGAGCAAATAATGGCAAGCCTGTCCAACAGATGGAGAGCTTCCATTCTTCATCTACTTAGATAGCAGATGGACTTCACGACAGTGGTGGTGGCAATCCTTCTTGAAACATTCTTTCAAGCTCATCCCTGGTTTCCTCCAAATCTTGTATTTCATCTCTGAGGAACATAAAATTGGGATGTTCAAGCTCCCCTCTTTCATAGAAGGCTCTGAGCTGATCCCAGATGGCTGCTCTTCACTTTCCAGATTGCCTAAAGGAGTTTGCAAGTCTGAATGCTACAAGCTGTTTGAGACCAAGTTTGTGTAGGTCTGATGCTCTTTGAACGCACTTCTTCTTTGTCAGGGGATATACAAAAAATGCCCCCAACTCAGGTTCTTCAATCAGCTTGCCTTATTCAAATTCTACTCCTTTGGGCAGACTGTGGTCAACTCCTTTGATCTCTACTGCATAGTCACCTTGTTCAATCAATATCAGGAGTTCCTCCAGCTCTGAATCCTTTTTGTTCCTCTTGGCCTTAATTTTAGGGTAAGTCACTGAGACACCCTTACTTAAATCTTTTGAGATCAGGCCAAGGTCTTTCACTCTTTCCATCAACTTTTTGACATATGCCCCGATAGTCTTAGCCGTTTCAGACTTAGACTGGCTCAGGGCCACTGCCAACTCCACCCATTCTCTGTACCACATCTGTGCAACATCAGTGTAGTCATATGATTCCAGTTCTGGGCCTGTTGCACCCATTCTGGTTATTTGTAGCTTCCACTGTTTGTCTTTTCTTGAAATGGGCACAGGTTTGACAATAACTTCCTTGGCAAGTCATTTGTCAGCAACATCAAAGAACTTTTTCCTTGCCAAGTTGTCAAAGTGTATCTGGGCTCTTGCAGAGGATGCTTGTTTGGACTTGGTCACAGAGACCAGAGCACCCTTTTCCTTGCCACCTTCCTTTTCACCCGCTGACTCTCTAGAAGCTTTAAGCAGTTTTCTTTGCACATCCGAGGAAGGCATTTTATTTTTGCTTGCCTCTTTGAATGCAAGGGATATGGCAGCTTTGGCTGAGGCTTTTTCCTTTCTTAGTGTTTCCAGGGCTTGGAGCTGTTCATCTCTGAGCTCATAGTATTTCTCCAAAGGAACACCCATTTCCTTAGCCCTTGCCTTGCCAAACTTTAGCTGCGCTGCTCTTTGATGGTCAGGGTCAATAGCTGCTTTCTTCTTTCCTTTCGCTGTTGTAGTTTGAACAGCCTCAAGAATCTCTTCCTCTTCTTCTTCTTCTTCTTCCAAAATCAGATGTCTCCTTCTGCCTAGCCTATCCCGAGGAATGGATTCCTCCCCCTTAGTTTGTGCAGGGTTTGGAGATCTAGCCTGAGTAAGCTGAGCAGCTTCAGTGTGATGGGAGACATCTGCTGCTGGACCTGTTCCTGATGCACCTGCTGCTTGACCAACAGAAGCTGATTTTTCCTTAGAAGGAGAAGAAGTTTTCTCCCCCTTAGACATAGTCTTTGAGGCAGACAACTTCTCCCCCTTTGAAGGAGATGGACCAGCACCTTCAACAACTGGTCTGCCTGGAGAAATGAATTCAGCAGGCTTAACAGTAGTTTTGGCAGTAGGTTCGGGGCTAACCAGGCTATGAACTAACAAAGCCAGGTTGTCCTTAACCTCTGCAAGCTGGGTAAGGCAGGCTTGAAGAGAAGAGGATTGTGAATTAGTAATTGAGGATAGCTTGACTAGATTTTCTCTGTTAGAAGCTGTGAACAGCAAACTTTGAAGTTATGCAAGATGTAACTCAACAGAGTCCTGCACATCAACAAGACTTGCTGACACCGAATTTGACAGAGAGACAATTAAAGAGTTTAAGCTGGCCAGTGTAGTAGGAAGGGTAGTAGTGCAAGTGGTGAGGAGAGTTGACAGTTGTTGGGAGATGGCTGTCATGGAAGACACAGAGTCCTGTTGATGGGAAAGAATAGAGGAGAGGGATGTGGAGATGTTTTGCAGCTGTGCAGTGAGTGCATGCAGCTGTGAGGACTGGTGAGGTTGTGGAGTGGCTAGAAAGGAATTCTTGAACAAATTAAAGAATCCTTGGAGTTGGGCAGACGCGGAGTCTGAGATTATTGATGGTAGAGAAGTCATGGAGTTTTCCAAAGATCCAACTTTGTTGGTCAGCAAGGAAAGCTGATCCTTCAAAGGAAGGTCTTTGGGGGATGGGGGAGTATGGGTACACTATTTGGATAGTATAGAAGGTGATGAATGAGATGAGGATGAGGCAGGTGTTTGGGGATGTGATTGAGAGGGAAGGGTGACTCTGGACAGAAGTTCCATAGCCTGGGGAAAAGTAATATGGCCCAGCTTGGAAGGGTCAATTGGTCCCTCAACAGTGGCTGTATCTGCTTCATCAAGAGAAGGGGTAGTGGTTGGTAGCCTTTCAGATGCTGCTTGTGTCGCAACACCTTCATTAAGGCCTGGGGTGGTTCCCTCTGCAGCACCTTGGTCTAAAGATGTCTCATCATGGGGAGATGGGATGTGCATTTCAACATCAACAGTGGTGAAACCTGCTGATGGAGTTTGCATATGAGGTGCAGGCTCACCAGAGGGATGGTATATTCTCTGAGGTTCATCAGCATGGGATGTTGGTCCTTCAGCAACTGTTGGGTGTACAACAGCTGTATCATGAGGAGCCGAAGTTGGAGGCTGATCTACTGGATAGTCTAATCCAGCAGGTTTGGCACCTCGTGTAGACTCACGTTGTGTAGAAGTATGGGGTGGAGACTGTGTGGACTCTGTATTGAGTGAAGTGAACTCATGTCTCTCAAAATATTCTCAGCCTGTTGGGAGGCTGGAATAGTCGATGTGGTAGTCTCCATATGTACAACTGGCTCCTGTTGGGAGGAACCAGAGGGCCTAGGCTGACTCTGGGTAGACTCTTGTTGGAGTGAAGCCTTCTCTAAATGTGCTGAACCTTCTCCCAAAATACGTGAAGCAGCAGGGGTTGCTTCTTTTTCAACTGAACCCTGTTGAGAGGGATTAGAGGGGCTAGATGGGTCGGTTGGTTCTTTTTGGCTAAGGTTTTGCGTCTGTATAGGCAGAAGGATGAAGTGGAGGATGTGTGTTGTGGAGAGGTGATAAGGGGTTCTGTTTGGACTGGTGGTGAGACTGGGTCAGAAACAGGTGGGTTGGCCTCTTCCATAGTCTCAGGTGCCACAGAGGCACAAGCCACAAAGGCTTCAGGTTCAACAGATGAGCCAGGTTGAGTAGCCTTCTCCCCCTCAGCCACAGAGGCTGAAGGGGCAGACATGGACTTGGCTATTTTAGCCTTCTTGCGGACAGGCTCAGCTTCAGTCCTTTCCAAGACCTTTTAACAAATTTGACCCTAGATTTGGATTTTCCCTTGGGAGCAGTCTCTGGATCCACCCTCATAGCAGAAGGTCTTTCCACCATTCCTAGAAACTTCCTCATTGTTGTTGACAGAGGAAGTTCATTTGGGAGAACAGGAGTATAGAAAACTATATTCCCTATTACAGGGAATGCAGCAGTACGTAGTAGAGGCTGAGAGTTATAGAGTTGCTCAATACAGATGTGCTTGAAGATGAGGCTTAAAAACCTGGGATATCGAACCGCAGCTGGACGTGTTTCCTGCTGCACCAGGTTCCTCAAGTTAATGAAAATCCATCTTGCCATGTTGATTGTAGTCCCATCCACAAGCTGTAGGACTATTGGAAATTCATCATGGCTGAGTTGGTCGAATGAACCAACTTTACTGCTGAAGCACATCACCACCGAGGCAAACAAGAAACTGTAGGTTGGAGACAAATCCTTCCTAAACAGTGTGGCTCCTACTTTGGGTTCTGCTACACCACAAAAACGTAGCAAATTTCCCATCTGGTAATTTTCAGGATGTGGCTGATTATAGGTTTCAGCCAAAGGGAGACGAAGGACTTCCCTGATCAGAGCTGTTGTAATCTCAATGGTCTGAGTCCCATTGAGTATGGTTCCCCTAATGATTTTGGTCAAAAGATCTTAAGAGCAGGTGTACCAAAATTCACATACCATCTCCTGGTACAGGACACCAGGAGATGCAGTCATTGCGTAGTTCAATGGGTGAACCTTCAAAAACTCCACCATGTCTTCATATCCTTTTTCCACATAAATTTTTGGGATGGTTAGGTTTCCAAGGTAGTTGGTGGGTTTCAATGTCAGCATCGTGGTAACAGGCGCATGTTTGTGCACATCATTACCAATGAAAACAGGAAGAAAGAGGTTGTTCTGGTGAGCCATTTGGAAATTAGTGGAAGTATGAGCACAGGACACTTAGTCGAAGTTAGGGTTCCTTTGAAGTTATGGAAGCAGTAAGGAAGACGAAGATGAAACTGTATAAGGGTATTTATACGATTCGAATGTGAGTAGGTATGAGAGAGAAAAGTTTGGGCGGTTGATCTGAAATGTTTTTTAACGGAAAACGGAACGGTTGTCCATGTCAGAACGGTTGTCAGACCACTCGATCCCTTTTTAGTCACTAACGCACGTTAACACACGTTATCCGTAGTAATTAAGTTAAATAAACACAAAAATTAAGTAATTTAATTGTGAAGAAAGGTAATTAAAACTGATGCTCGATGCTGTTGGTCAAACCTGTGATGAGCAGGGTCATCACAACCTGTTCATTTTTCAGGTAGTTCATTCAACCTGTTCAGCTATGTAAGAACAGGTTGTGTTCAATAGCTGATCAGGTTACAAGACAATGTCTTTGTATGACAGAGTGAGAGAGTGAGCAGGTTGAAGGTTTTGTCATCAGACCAGGTTTGAAATGAAAGTTGATATTGTCAAACCTGTAATACGCTCAAGCTGTTCAAGTTTTCAGAAATTGGCTAAGTATAGAACATGCATAACCTGTTCTGTCTAAGCTGTTGTGAGAAACTTGAGCAGTGTGAAACATATAATAACTTAGAACGTTTATGACACTTAGTCACATTTATTTAACATGCCCAGCGTGCTTACAAGATAATTAAATATATTTTCATCAAGAAGCTTGGTGAAAATGTCTGCAAGCTGTTCATCTGTGGAAATAAAACTTACCTCCACATTACCTTTCTGGATGTGATCCCTGATGAAGTGATGTCTGACCTCTATATGCTTTGTTCTGGAATGGAATACTTGATTGTTGGAGATAGCTATGTCACTTGTATAATCACACAGAATAGGAGTCTTCCTATATACATGTCCATAGTCTTCAAGCTGATGCTGCATCCATAGAATCTGCCCACAGTAGCTTGTAGCAGCAATATACTGAGCTTCAGCAGTAGAAGTAGAAACTGAGTTCTGCTTCTTGCTACACCAACTTATCAACCTACCACTAAGGAGTTGACATCCACCTGTTGTGCTTTTTCTGTCTAGCCTGCATCCTGCAAAATCAGAATCTGAATATCCTGTTACCTCAAGACTTGAGTCTTTGGGATACCAAAGACCTAAACATGGTGTACGCTTAAGGTATCTGAAGATTCTTTTTACAGCAGCTAGATTTGCTTCTTTAGGATCAGCTTGAAACCTAGCACATAAACAGGTAGCAAACATAATATCACGTCTACTATCAGCTAAATACAACAAGCTCCCAATCATGCCTCTGTAAGCTGTTACTGAAACAGCTTTGCCACTGGCATCTGCATCCAACTTTACATTGGTAGCCATTGAGGTTTTGATAGGAGAACTTTGATCAAATTTAAACTTTTTCAAAAGATCTAAAGTGTACTTTCTTTATTTATAAAAATTTCATTTGAGATTTGTTTACCCTATAATCCTAAAAAGAAAGTAGGTTCTCCCATCATACTCATTTCATATTTAGATTTCATGAGTAGTGAAAAATTTTTGCATAACTGCTCATTAGTAAAACCAAATATTATGTCATCCACATAAATTTAAACAAGCATAATATCAGACTTCACTTTCTTTATGAACAGTGTGGTATCCACTTTACCTCTGGAATAACCATTGCTCATAAGGAAATCAGTTAGAGTGTCATACCAGGCTCTAGGGGATTGTTTTAGACCATAGAGAGCTTTGTCCAACTTATAGACAAAGTCTGGATGATGTTCATTTTCAAAACCTGGAGGCTGCTTGACATAGACTTCTTCTTGCAGCTTACAATTCAAAATTGCACTCTTCACATCCATTTGAAATACCTTCATGCTCTTTTGAGGAGCGTAGGGTAGAAACAAACGAATTGCCTCTAACCTGGCCACAGGAGCAAATGTTTCATCATAGTCAATGACTTCCTGCTGTCTGTAGCCTTGAGCAACTAGTCTTGCCTTATTAATAATGACATGACCTTGCTCATCCATCTTGTTCCTGAAAACCCATTTGGTGCCAATTATTGTTTTTTCCTTTAGGAGCAGGGACCAGCTTCCATACTTTATTTCTCTCAAACTGATTAAGATCTTCTTGCATGGCAGTGATCCAATTGGCATCTTTAAGTGCTTCATCCACTTTCTTAGGCTCCATTAGGGACACAAAGCTAGAAAACGTACAAAAGTTTCCTAAGCTGTCCCATCTTGTTTGCACCCCTTTGTTGATGTCACCAATTATCTTGAGCCTGTTCACTTGTTGAGCATGGGTCTCCATTGTTGAACATAACAGCAGAGGAATCAGGAAAATCAGCATTGATTGGTTCAGGACATGAAGTTGTAATAATGTCAGTACACTTATTCACACAGGGTGTATCAACATAATTATCATCATTCCCATCATGATTAGCAGGTTCCACTCTGGATGTAGTGGAAGCTTTTGAGTCCTTTTCTTCACTGATGGAATGCATAAGATCATCATAGCTGAATTCTTCTGAAACTGATTCGAGAACAGGTTTTGTAGAGGCACTCCTAGACTCTTCAAAGGTGACATTGATAGATTCATCTATCACCTTTCTCTTGTTGTTGTATACTCTGTAGGCTTTGGAGATAGCAGAATATCTAACAAACACACCTTCATCAGCTTTGGGTTCAAACTTTTCCAGTTGGTCCCTTTAATTCCGAATGAAGCAAGGACATCCGAACACATGGAAATAGCTAATGTTTGGCTTCCTCCCTTTGAGCAGCTCACTGGGAGTCTTGTTGAACCTTTTCACTACCAAGGATCTATTTTGGGTGATGCAAGCAGTGTAGACAGCTTCAGCCTAGAATGATAAAGGTAAACCTGATGCACACAACATTGTTCTAGCAGCTTCAATGAGAGTTCTGTTTCTGCTTTAAGCAACTCCATTTTGTTGTGGAGTTCTTACTGCTGAAAAGTTCTGTGAGATCCCTCTTTCGTCACAGAAGTCCTTAGGAGTACTGTTTCTGAATTCAGTACCATGATCACTTCTAAGCTGCTTTACTTGAGCAGAGTTCAGCATTTCCATCTTCTTGATAAATCAAATGATTTCTCTAGCAGCCTCTCCTTTGCTCTTCAGAAAGATCACCCATGTTGTTGTAGAGTATTCCCAGATAAAATCAGCACATAAATGTTCTTATATCAATTACAAAAAGAATAAAGACTCAATGATTGTGAAATGATGAAGAGACAAAGAGAATGTTGAAGGAATAATGCAAAAGGCGGCTGTTAGTATTCTTTCAATTTCCACCGTGTATTTCACAATTACAACCCTAGGAGCCTATTTCTAGGCTCCTTTAATTAACTTTCTGGCATAGTCACATTTGGTCCCTGAACTTTTACATTGAAATAAACTAACTAGAAAATAAATACAAGACTAAACATTAACTAAATAATTATTACAAAATAAGTCCACATGATCGAAATTTAATATCCCCCTTTTCGATCAACGTGGAGGTCCCGGAACTCTGGCATGGTCTGTAGATTCATGGAGCCCAATGATGACATCAAATCGTCTGATCACTTGTCTCATGTGTAGCCTTTCGTTCAGGTATTCTATGCCGCTGAGGGTATCCTGAATTTCCTTCGGTGAGCATCTAAGTTCTGGATCTGGTTGAGCATCATATTCTTGAACTTTTCGAGTAAGCACAACTTTAACCATTCTGAGAGTACTGTTGGAATAACAGGGAAGATCCTCAAAGCGCATGAATCTCCATGAATCTCTTGTAGCCTTTCTGATTCACAAAAATGACACCCGGGCCTCCTCTGAATATGACTCTGTAGGCAGGATGGTGGGTGAGAAGAAAGCTATCTTGGTCCGGTGCTCGTAATCCAACTTTAGCCAGCGCGCTCTCTATCGCCATTTGAAAATATCCGAGGCACATGATAATAGAGCGGCAGTTCATACTTCTAATGAGAGCACCTACGACAGTCATGTGAGACAGACACTTTCTGATTCTACCTTTCAGCCAGTTATGAAGGAATTCGACGTCGTCCACATTGATGAAGTCCAAGTCATTCTTGTAGAACTCATCAACTGTGCCATCTTCTCTTTCTACCTGAAAGGCATGATAGTAGACTTTCGCACTTCTGCACTTTATAATGTTGAGGAGTTTCTGCACTTTATAATGTTGAGCATTAATTGGTTGTATTCGGCCTGTTCAGCTTTGGATACACTAGTCAGTTAAATGAGTAAGCGCCTGCTGTAAGACCATGGTTTCTTTCTGAACACCATCTTAAAACGTTCTTCCAGGAACGGATTCTGAAACTGCTCCGGAGGAAACTTCTGTAGAGATTCTTTAAGGCCCTGAACGGGGGGTGCTTCTATCTCTGATGCTTTGGCTTTAAGTAATCTGATGATTTCCCCCCGCCGTTCTTGTCTTAGTTCCTCTTTTAATTCAGGTGGCAGAGTGTGTACCTCACCTTTAGAATACCAACCCACCCAGTATAGATCGTTTTCGTCATATTCACCAGACCTTGTGGGAAGCTAATCAAATCTGTGAACACGCCTGGTTTCTGAGGGACCTGGTTCCATAATTCGCACTTGGGTTACATGTTGGACTGAGGGAAGACTTTGAGATGCTGGGGTGGAGAGCTTTGTGGTGATTCAGGCTCAGGCTTAGGTATGATTAATGGTTGGTTGTCCTCAGTATCGGAGTCTGAGTCAGACACCAATATGATTTCAACTTTTTCGTGTAAGGGTTCGAACTCAACCATGGCTGTCATTGGATCCAGTGGAGCTGGACCCTCGAACATGGGCTCGTCTTATATCATCAGATACTCCTGAGCCTCGTGCATCTTTTCCAACTCTACCAAGGCTGTCATCGGATCCAATGGAGCTGGACCCTCAAACATTGGCTCGTATTCTATCACTAAACACTCCTGAGCCTCGTGCATCTTATCCCCTGACCCCTGAACCTCTGTATTTTCTTATTCTACTCCCCCTATGGTCAACATTAAGGCCTCAGACTGAGTCTTTTGGCGCTTCTCCCCCTCATGGCGATCAGGGTCGTCCTGATCGTCATACTTCCTTTTCTGGGACTCAGCCTGTGGACGGCACTGGATCTCGATCACTGCCGATTCTAGACGGTCCATTCGGGAGTTTTAGTTGCTCCTGGACTTGAAGGATTAGGCGGTTCTGCGCATCTAGTTTATCGGATAGCTCTTCAATCATCATTTGGACTGAGTGGGTTCCTGGTGGAGGCACATCCTCCGAAGCGACACCCTTACTCTTAATTAATGATAGAAGGGTGGTATGTCGTTCCTCGACAGCTTATTTATGGGCGTTCAGGGCAGCCTGGGTAACAACACCGGCAGCACGTAGAGCTGTCGTTAACATCTCTAAGTTAATTTTGAGATGGCTTGAAGTGGATGTCGTAGATGGAGCCACTCCAGGTCTTCCTTAAGTCTTTTCTGGTTCCATTATGGGATGCGCAGATCCAGAAGGTTGTGGAGCCACCACGGAGGCAGCTCGTTGAAGGGACGCCACGAACGCGTCGTGCGATGTGTGTGGGGGGTGGGGAGGGAATCATGGGAGAAAGATGTTCGATCACATGGGGCGGAGTGTGACCTTGTTCAACACCACGGCTCTCCGAATGAAAGGGTGATAGCATACGTAGTAGATCCCCGTGGAATGAAGTAGCACCCTGTTGAGAGGATGCTAAGTGGGTGGTTGGGGTGAGTTCGACCATCGGACTAATGGTCTGAAAGTGGGTTGTCCGGCTGATTGGGCTGTGGTCACCCTCAGATGTTACGTCAATCCCTCTTACAACAGAGACGGGTCGTTCAGAATCCGCCGTCTCTGCTGCCTCACCTGCTCCTCGCTCTCTCACATGCACAGGCACCGCCTCAACACATTGATTGTGGTACTTCCGCCGCTTCTCCCTCTTTCTCACTCATTCTAACCTCACCTTCGGACTGGGTAGCCTCAGTTGGATCTGACCGAGCCTCATTCGGATAGAACTCTATCATATATGCCCGAACCCTTTCCGATTGCACTGCCCTTTGAAGAAGGGACAGTCGGAATGTCATGACTGCAACAGATGGAGCCCCTTTTGACAGATTGAGCATTTGGATTGCCACTGTTTGGTAGACATCTGCCTCTAGACGCTCATGAATGTCGTCATCGTTGTCCATGGCATACTGTATGATGAGTTGTTGAAAACGCTGGAGAGGAATGTATTTTTGTCCTCGTTTGGTGCCCCTCTCCAAATGAACTCTCCTCAATTCCTCGAAGAGGAATGCTGCATAATCCATGTGTCGGTCGTAGGCAAAGCCAGCGAACATGGCTAGGACAGTGCGGATGGTGAGTCGTGGCCAGCATGCTTGGCAGTGAAGCCCTTGTTGATGACGTCAAACGAAATCCTCCAGTGTGTCTGGAGATTCTTGGTCCTGAAGTCGGAGGGTTTGGTAAGTGGACCGTCATATCCCAATGCTTGAATTTCCGAAAGGGTTTCTTGGAGGGAAGGAATGGGGACAAAGTGAAGGCGAATCAGGGAATGGGCTTCAGCGGGTAGGTGAAGAATGTGGCGTATGGCTGCGGTGGTTCTCTTGACTGGGACACAGTCAATGGTGGTGGTGAAGTGTGGTTCGGCATCGGGAACAAATTGCAACCGATTCCAGAATTGTTGTAGATATATTTGGGGAACGGCGATGGCTGTGGAAAGGGAGTAGTAGATTTGGTGGCTTGTCAGGATATCGAAGGCTAGAGTTTGGGGTTCTCGGGTGAGGATGGACATGTCAAGCTGCCAATTATGTGGAATGAACTCAACGAATTCGGCTTGAGGAAGAATGGATTCTTTGGGTAATTGGGCGTTGTTGTTGGGAATGCGGGGATGGGGTATGGTAAGTACTACAGCGAGTTCCATGTTTCCTGTAAAGGTGCATCAAAGTTAGAACAGAAGACTTTAAATGATAAGACATTGATATTAAGTCCGGATAAGTGTGAAATAGAAACTGTCTGATCTATTTAAAGCATCAGGTCTTTATTAGTAGAATAAAATTCTATTGAAGAAAGTCCAAAGTCAATCGTTAAGAAACCAATGTTAGAATAGACATTTTCACTCTAACACTAATCCTAACTCTAACCAATGGTGTACTGGAATGAAAATCTTTTTGAATTTTTGATTTATAATGAAAATGCAAAAATGAAAATTTCAAAAAAATATGCTAAGTGTTGGATTTCGGATGGACCGAATTCGGATGAGCAGTGCCACCGAATTCGGATCCTTCCGAAATCCGGATGATGAATTTGAAATGGCATATGATGGTCCGAATTCGGAGGATGTGATGAATGCTGATGGTCCAAATTCGGATGATGATGACAATTCGGATGGGGACCGAAATGGAGTGGATGCATGCAATGACAAGGGAATGGAACGAATTCGGATGAAATACTCATTTCGGATGTGGTCCGAATTCGGATCAACAGTGTATGATGAACTTAGACTTAATGAAAATTTGGACTTTCTTTGAAGGACCGAATTCGGATCAACAGTGTTCCGAGTTCGGATGCACAGTGTCTGAATTCGGTCTTTGAAGTTTGAAAAACTTGGAATTTTGTCTAAGTGGGACATCCGAATTCGGGGCTTGATCTGAATTCGGACGTCCAATGTCCAGTAGTTCATTTAAGAGGTTCATGCAGCTTGCAACGTGAACAGTGGTGATTGTGACAAAAATGCATGAAATTAGAGATCCTAGTCTAAAAACATGAAAGAAACACTTTATATAACTACAAGTAACTAAACAAAGCATATTAAATGACCTAAAAATGGTAAAAACCGAAGTGAAAAAGTAATAAAAACTTGAAAATCAAACATGCAATTTAGGAAGGTAGATGCTAAAATAAAAGTAGAAAAGTGTTTCCATGTAGTGCCGAAGCTGAAATAAGCAAGAAAAAGGAAGAAAAACGATGAAACACAAAGCTTGAATGATGGTTATGGAGGTTTTGGGCGGTGGGAATGGTCGACGGTGGGGAAGAGAGAAGGAAGAGAAGATTGAAAAGCTTAAGAGAGAAGGAAGAGGTGGGAGTTGACTGTTGACCCACCTCTTTTAAAGAGGCTCGGGTCGGGTCGGGTTAAAGAAGATCCGCGCCCAAAGGAGAGTGGGCCGCCGAATTGCACAACCAAACACACACACAAAATATATTTTGGGCCTTAAAAATAAATAGAAACAAAATTTTAAACACAAATTTGGCCCAAATAATTACATCTTTTTGTATTTTTCTTTGAAACAAAAAATAAGCACTTTGTGAAATAAAATATTTTTAAGATTTTCTTTTAGCAATTAGGTTAAGACAAAATAAAATAAAATAGAGATAAAATATTTTTGGCTTTTTGACAAATTTTAAAATCTTTTTGAGATTTTCTTTTTAAATAAAATAAAATCTTTTTGAGATTTTCTGACCATTTAAATTAAACCTAAAACTCTAAAAATTAACCAGCCTAAAATTTAAAACATTTTAACTAAGTGAAATAATAAAAGCAAAAAGAACCAAGAATTATAAAAATTAACATCCTAACGATACTCCCCATCAAATAAACACCTATTCATTTCCTTTTCTTTTTCAGATTATTTCCTTGAACCTATTTAGCCTTAAAGATACAAACAAACCTGGATTACATTTGCGTCCCACTCAGTGATGAACAATTCACACAGCAATTTGTCAGAAACATTAATTATTAAAAATGTACATAGCTAAGGAAATATTGAGTTTTAATTTTGTGACATAATCCTTAAATTTAAATAACAGATATTTTCTAAAATAAAAGAATTTCAATCATGATAGACTGCAATAGAATTATTTAAGATAATATCTGATATTTAATTGGAAGGCGGATTCAACATGCCGATATGAGATACTAAAAAATGAAAACGAGGTTTGTCTAAAGCTTTAGTAAAGATATCCGCAAGTTGATATTCTGTGCCAACAAAATACAACTCAATTATTCCCTTTTCTACATGATCTTTAATAAAATGATACCTGATATCTACGTGTTTTGTTCGATAGTGCTGCACAAGATTGCAAGAGATGGAAATTGCACTTCGAGAATCGCAGTAAATTGGGATATTGGTGAGTGAGAATCCATAATCGCGGAATTGTGTTTTCATCCACAGTACTTAAGAGCAACAGCTTGCAGCTGCTACATATTCAGCTTCAGCTGTGGATGTTGAAACACAATTCTGCTTTTTGGAGGACCAACTCACCGGTCTGTCTCCCAAGAACTGAAACTCTACAACCTGTAAAATCAGCATATGAAAAGGCAGTAAGATCAAAATCGGTTCCCTTTGGATACCCGACACCAATATCGGGTGTACCCTTAAGATAATGAAAAATGCGTTTTACCGCAGTTAGGTGTGATTCTTTTGGGTCATCCTGAAAGCGAGCACAAAGACATGTTGAAAACATTATATCAGGCCTACTAGCAGTCATATACAATAAGGATCCTATCATCCCTCTGTAAGTTGTATTATCGACACTTTTCCCAGAAGGATCGGTGTCTAACTTACAGTTGGAGGCCATGGGAGTTGCGATACTCGTGCAAGAGTCTAATTATACTTCTTGAGAATATCAAGAGTATATTTCGACTGGTTCACAAAATCTCATTCTCAAGTTGTTTGACTTGTAATCCGAGGAAAAAATCATTTCCCCCATCATACTCATCTCGAACCTGGACTCCATCAGGGCTGAAAAATCCTTACAGAAATTACTTTCAGTAGATCAAAATATAATGTCGTCGACATATACTTGTACTAGCATTATGTGTGGGCCTTCCTTTTCCGTGAACAAAGTTGTGTCCACCACACCTTTGCTGAAACCAGCAGAGATAAGAAAAATAGAGAGACTATCATACCATGCGCGAGGTGCTTGTTTTAAACCATCGAGGGCTTTGTCTAGCACATAAACATGGTCAGGTTTATGTGTGTCAACAAATCCTTGTGGTTGTTCAATGTACATCTCTTCATTAAGTTCACCATTCAGAAAGGCTGTCTTGACGTCCATCTGGTACACTTTGAAGTCCTTGTGTGTTGCGTACGCCAAGAAGATTCAGATCGCTTCGATCCGTGCAACTGGAGCGAAGGTCTCGTCATACTATCCCTTCTTGTTGTCTGCAGTCTTTGGCAACAAGTCTCGCTTTATTCCTTATCACAATGTCGTTCTCATCTCGTTTGTTCTTATAGATCCACTTTGTTCCGATCACTGTACGGTCTTTTGGCTTGGGAACTAACCGCCATACTCTGAGCTGTTCAAACTAGTTTAGTTCTTCTTGCATTGAAACTATCTAGTCTGGTTCTTTTAGGGCTTCATCCACACGAGCAGGCACTATCATACTAAGGAATGAAGCGAAGAGACATTCATTAGAAGACGCCCTACGTGTTTGGACACCAGTTGAAACATCACCAATGATCTGATCGGTTGGGTGACTTCGGGTCCATTTAGTCTCGTGTGGAAGGGGTACTCGGGATAGAATCTAAGTGGTTAAAGTGAGGATGGATGATGATTCATGGTCAATGGTTTCAAGTGACGGTACCACTGGTTCCGGTTCGAGTTCCGAGTGTTCAGATGAAGGAAGGATATTTGGCATTATATGTGAAGGTATTACAGGACTAGATTCAACAGCTGATGTATCAGTGGATGATGTTGAATGATGAGGGTATGATGTGGATGAAGATGGAGCGGATAAACTTTGTGGTACAGTTGAATTGTTGGATGGATTACCTACATTATTAGCAACATTAGAAACATTAGCGTTATGACCGAAAAATTCTACGTAAAAATGATCAAATAAATTAACTAAATCGGAAGATGAAAAAGATGTAGAGAGAGAAGAAGAGTCTCCAGGCATTTGTGTAACGCGTGGTCCTGTATGATCAACTTCGGGTGCCAGTTCAGCCAACTCATCAAACGTGACATGCACACTTTCATTGATTGTCCTGGTTCGGGTATTGTCCGCATGATAAGCCTTCGAGTTGGATGAGTATCCAATGAAGATTGCTTCATCCGGTTTTTCGTTGAATTTCCCGAGATTGTCTTTATCATTCAGCACATAGCACCTGCAACGAAATACACGTAAGTACTTGGTAAAAGATACTTTATTTAGATAGAGATGACAAGGAGCTTTATTAAAGCGCTTATGGATTATGGAGTGATTCTGTGTATAGCAAGTTGTTGATACGGCTTCGGCCCATAAGAATGGAGGTATCTTTAAGTAGGTTAGCATAGTACGATCGGCTTCAACAAGGGGTACGGTTACACCTTTCCACGACTCCATTTTGTTGTGGTGTTCTAGCAGCAGAATATTGATGCTGAATACCTTTGGATCGAGGGAAGCCCTCAACTACCGAATTCTTGAACTCTGTGCCGTTATCGGATCTGATTGATTGAACTGACAGTTGCTGTTGGGTTTCGACACTCTTTATAAAATCTATGATTTCTTGAGCCGTCTCATCCTTGGATCGCAAGAACTTAACCCAGGTATATCTTGAGTAGTCATCAACGATAACCAACACATAACGCTTCTCATTTATGCTTTGGGTCCGCATCGGTCCGCATAAATCCATGTGAAGTAACTCCAATACTCTTTTCGTTGATTGTTCGGGTTTTGGTTTGTGAGATGATTGCTTCATCTTTCCTTTCTCACAAGCTCCACAAAGATGGTCTTTTTCATAACGTAATTCAGAGAGACCTTTGACCAATTGTTTCGTAGCTAAATTGTTGATATTTTCAAAGTTCAAGTGCGATAACCTTCGATGCCACAAGCAAGAGTCTTTTGAAGAGGCTTTTGATAAGAGGCAAATGCTATCCTTAACTATGAGCTTGACTACGTCTATGGTGTAAAGGTTAGAATTACTGGAACTGGATAAGATTTCTTTTCAATCCATACTCCTTACACTGCAGTTGTTTGCCCTAAACGTTACTTCTAGACCTTTATTGCAAGTTGTCCAATGCTAAATAGATTATGGGATAATCCCTCAACATAGTCAACGTCCTTGATGACTAGATTGTTGACGACTAAGTCCTCGTATCCTTTGATATGAGCCTGATGGTTATTCCTGAATTTTACCGTCCCACAATATTGTTCAACAACATTGGACAGCAATTCTCTTCTCCCAGTCATATGCTTGGAGCAACCCGAATCCATATACCAGATGGATTTAGCCTGAAAAAACAGATAAATTCATATAATGAAAAACTATATGTATTCAAACACATCCATCTTTTATTGACAAGCAAACCGTGTCCTGAACCGAGATGTTCAGAAAACATGATGAGTTAAGACCGGGTCCTGAGCTGTGTGCACAGAAGCCAAACGTGTCGGTTTAAGCACAACCGACAAGTAGAAGAACGGGTCCTAGTCTATGGTAACTAGAAGCCAATTTATTAAAGAACAGGTCTTCATCAAAAGTAACTAAGAACCATCTGCATTAAGATCACACAACTTTGGGTACCCATCTCAATATGGGTCCCTTTTTGTTAGGAGTTCTAGGTGTAAATGGCACGTGTGCAGTATTAGGAACCCATTTTGCATTTATGTGTGGTCCGGATGCATAGCCTTTTGGAATTCATTGAAGATTGGATTTATTAGGCTTTGGAACCTTAGGCAATGAAATTACCTTCGGTTTTTGACTTTTTGAAACCATTTTGACCTTTGCTTTGGTTTTGGGCCTCGGCAAAGAACATGTCTAATTTTTCGTTGTGGCCGATGATGCAACATTTTTTATTTTCTTTTTGCGAATTCTTTTAACAGGATATGGCACAAAAGCATTCATTTCAGGAACCTGACGTCTATAACGAGTTGAACATAAATTAAACAATTCACTGAAAGAGTACTTTAAACAAACAGAAGAATTCGATACATCATTACACACATTGTTTTCTGATATTACAAGTATCCTATCTCTAGAAACAAATTCACTTGGCATTACAGCCTTCTTCACAAAAAAAACTTGAAAAATCCTGCATGGTGGTTTTAGGGACTCTTCTTACATAATCTGTAGGAACAAAATGATTTGAGTCAGTATGCATGGAAGATTTAGACATTACATAATTTTGTTTTTGTTGGTGAGTGGTTTTCTTAAAACACTTGGATTGAATCTGAGTCTTTTTAGAAACCTCAGCTTTGAAAGGTTTTGAGCACTCACCTTTACCACTGATAGAAGAAGTTTCAACTTTAATCTTACCTTTGACACACATGGGAATTTGGTGGAATGAGAAACTGTTTGTTCTTTGGAAAAATCTTTCAATGTTTGAGAAACCATGTCAAATTTTTCTCTGTAGACAGTTAATTCCACAGTTTGTTGAAAAGTTTGATTTACCAATTTTTCTTCACTCTTAAGAAGAGCTTCTTGAAAATCAAGAGCTTTCTTTTGAGTTGACTTTAATTCCTTTTCTAAAACAGTAATTTGATGTTGAAGAACATTTTTAGGAATATAAAGTCGAGGAATTGGTTTTACAGGTTTTGCTTTCATTTCAGCTTCTGAATAAGGTGACAAGAAGTCTTCCTCTAAAGGGGGTACTGTAGAAGAATAATTCTCGTTAAGTTCTTCATATTGAAAAGATATTTCTTTTTGTTTATTTTCAACGCGTTTCTCATCCTCTTGGTTTAAAACTTCTTATGATGACTCAAGAAAGAAAGATTTAAGTCCAGCTCCCATATAATTCATGTCATAAAATAAAGGTAAAACTCTTTGAGCCTTTTCCAAATAGTTTGGATTTTTAAAACGGATTCCTTGTTTAGAATGGTAAAACCTAGTTTCTTTTGGCTGATTCAAGTGAATAGTTTGTTCAGCTTGACCCCTTTTTAAAAATGCATCGTCAAGGGTCTTTATTCGTGAGTACAAATTTATTCTTTCTTCTTCTATCATTTTATATTTTTCTAAAACTATCTCTATTTTCCATACTTACTGTCTCTAATTGTTTTGAAAGTACAAATATTTCTTATTTTAAAGAGAGTTTTTCATTAGATAACCTATCCATACAAGATTCAAGGTACTTATTCCTATCCTGAACATCTATGTTTTCGATTAGCATCTTATGAAATTGTGATTTTTTAACCACTTTGATTGATATAATTCAGACGACTCTTTTAAAGTTTGGCCTAGACGTTCAGCATGCACACACTTTCAGTTTCAGCATTTAACCTAGCTTCTAGATCAAGTATATGTGTGTGCAATGTACATTCACTATTTACAGATAAATTATTTACATGTTGTTGAATGTAACAGGAATATTTCTCTTGTGCCTCTGATCCGGATGATGAACATTCGGGATCGTCGGACATAGCCATCAGACATGCTGGTGGATTTTTCATTGTCTCCCCCTCATCAGCACTGTCTGAATATGAAGTAGTTGAAGTGGCATAGTGATCCAACCCCAGACGATCAACCATATAACAATTCTTGCCCTTATCAACCTCCTCGTCGGTGTCTTCAGCATCCTAATAGTCTTCCTGGGCGACGAGAGCCATGGCATCTGTTCGTTTCTTTGCGGCTTCCAACTTCCGCTCATAGTAGCCTACGTCCCTGTCAAACTTGTTCTTACATTCCCTAGTAAGGTGGCCCGGTTTCCCACATTTATAACAGAGACGCTCTTCGGCGCCTTTCGGTTCATCGGCTCTCGGCCTCTCATCCCTCCTTTCTACTGGCCTCTTGTCGGCGCGGCGAGGTTCTCGGCTTTCATCTCTCCTTTTATCCCTATGATCATGCTCTCTTCGATCGTCCCTTCGGTCGTCCCTGCAGTCATCACGACGGTCGTCCCTCCGATCAGAGTCTCGACGGTCATCCCGACGATCATCGCGCCTATCGTCTCGCCTTTCATAACGGCGATCATCTGGATAGTCGCGTCTATCGTCGTATCTCCTTTCATCCCTATCATCCCTGCGATAGTCATCCCGATGATAATCATCGCGTCGTTCATCCCTTCTGTCATTTGAGTACCTCTGCGGACCGGTGTCATAGCGGAGCTGATTGTTAGTCTTGTTGGAAAAACGTCATTGTTGGAGACGATTTGCCCACAAGGCTATTTGTTCTTGAATAACTGCTTCTTCCTAATCCATAACCGCACACGGAGGAGAAGCATATCTATACTGTGACGAAGATGAACCTTGTGCAAAAGATGCAGTAGGAATATTCATGTTGGAGATCAACGCTAGGGAATCAGTGGGATTGATGCCAGTGTTTGCAGATAGCAGCAAAGATGCGAGTTGATTGGCCATCTGTTTCTGTTGATCGACATCCCCTCGATACTTTTTCAGCTCTTTGAAGACGACATAGATCGAAACTTCTGGAATATTCAGGTCTCGTCGTGTAGCCCGGCATGCAATCTGCCACTCGCGGGCTATGGCTGAAAAGAACTGGATGTTTATGTCATCCTTGTCCTTTTTGATGTGCAGTTTGTTGAATTCATTGAGGACTGCACAGAACCTAGTAAACGTAGTCTGCAGTGACTCCCCGTCTTTGGCTCGGAATTCGGTAAACTTAGCCTTAACTTCCTCTATTTTAGCTCGGTCATCTAGATCTGCCCCCAGCATTTGCACTTATAGCTCGTCCCACATTTCTTTAGCAGACATTTTGCTGTCTACTCCGACTAAAATATCAGTGGGGAGGGCCTGATAGATCAAGTGTTCGGCCCTCTTATCGGCATGCTGCCTGTCTCGCTCGGCGTCATTAGCTGGTTCTCTCTCAACCTTAGATGCAAGTACAGGGGGGTCAGCCTTGGGTCTAGCCGCGATTTCCCGATAGTAGATAACGGGGCCCTCAGATATGGATTGAAGCATAAGGTTTCCGTTGAGTTGCATACCAACAAACTTTAGGAACCGGGACTTCCATTGTTCATACTTGTCAGGATACAGAACAGGTGGTCTATTCTCGGATTCGAGTATTAGAGCTTCACGAGACATGATTTCGGGTGCTGATATGAATGAATGAGATCTTGAAGGTGGAAACTTGAATCGGATGGACTGGACTACGGATGAATAGTACACTGGACGGTACTGATTCGGATCCAAGTGCTGAGTTTGGATGTAGCCGAATTCGGATGGCTTAGAGTTCGAACAAGGACCGAATTCGGATAAACAGTGGGTTCGGACAGGAACCTAGTTCGGATGATGGAAGAAGGATGAATCAAATTCGGATGGACTGGAATCGGATGAACAGTGCCTACTTCGGATGGAACCTAAGGATGGAGGAACCGAAATTGGATGGTCCGGATTCAGGTGAACAGTGTCTAATTCAGATGAACACTTAGGAAATTTTCAGGAAGGGACACCGAATTCGGTTTGGTCCGAAGTTGAAAATGGTCCGAAATGAAAAGTTAAATTAAAGCAGAATACAAATTATGGAAATGAAATTGCCTGATCTGGATTCCGGATGGTCCGAAGTTCGGATTGGACCGAAACAGGGTCCGAAATGGGCAATATGATTGTCCGAAGTACACCTAAAATTGGTCCGAAATGAGGTCCGAAGTAGTCCGAAATAGGGTCCTAGATGGTCCGAAATTAGGTCCTAATTGCTACAGTGAGGTCCAAAATACAACAGATATTCAATATTTGCAGAACAGTTCAGACTACGATTTGAGCAGATTTTTGGCCTAAAATTGTTTCTAAATGATTGGAAAACTATTATAAACACTTTTCAGGTTTTAAAATATACCAACACACCTAAAAATCCTTAAAAACGGACCAAAAACTACATAAAACCCATATCACTTAAACTTTAAAAACAGCCGATTAAAGGAGGATTTTGATGTTAAGATTGAACCTAATAAGCTCTAAATCTGTTGGAAATGATAATATGATGATTATAAGACAATAACAACACAAAAACAGTAGAGAATCGATGAAAGAAGAAGATCTAACCGAAAGGATGATGAAGAACACGAAGAAGAGGATAAACCCAGAAGAATCCGATTCTTTGGAGGTTGAAATCCACCTTTTTAGCTCTGATACCAATTGTTGTAGAGTATTCCCAGATCAAATCAGCACATAAATGTTCTTAATTCACTCACAAAAAGAATAAAGACTCAATGATTGTGAAATAATGAAGAGACAAAGAAATTGTTGAAGGAATAATGAAAAAGGCGGCTGTAAGTATTCTTTCAATTTCAACCGTGTATTTCACAATTACAACCCTAGCAGCCTATATTTCTAGCATAGTCACATTTGGTCCCTGAACTTTTACATTTAAATAAACTAACTAGAAAATAAATACAAGACTAAACATTAACTAATAATTATTACAAAATAAGTCCACATGATCGAAATTTAATATCTAGCACATGTAAACCTGGAGAACTCATCAACCATTACTAGAGTGTATCTTCTTCCTCATAGACTTGGGACAATGACTGGTCCAAACAAGTCCATGTGGATTACGAAGAAAGTAGTATCAATAGAGAAATTATGCTTAAATTTAAAAGATGATTTTCTCTGCTTGCCTTTCTCACAAGCTTTGCAGAGTTTATCCTTAACAAAGGTTATAGAAGGTAAACCTGTTACCAACTCTTTCTTACAGAGTTTGTTGATATTCTTGAAGTTCAGGTGTGATAGCCTTTTATGCCATAACCAGTTCAGGTTTACATTGCTTCTTGAGATAAAGCAGGTTTCAGTTGTGGGATCAGCATATTTCATGTCCACAACATATACACCTTTCTTTCATTGTGCACACAACACAACTTTGCCTTAGGGATCCAATATGTAACCCAGGTGCTCATCAAAGTTAACCTTCTAGCCAGCATCACATAGTTGACTTATGCTTGCAAGATTATGTTTCAGCCCAACCACATAGGCTACCCTTTTGAACACTGCAGCACCAGATTGAAGAGTTCCATATCCCTCTGTGGATCCCTGTACATTGTCACCAAATGTGACTTTTGGCCCTTTTTTAGTCCTGAGATCACTCAACAGGTCCTTGCAACCTGTCATATGTCCTGGGTAGCCACTGTCCAAGTACCAAACCTAGGTTGGTTGTTTGTCCTGCAGAGTGTCATGAGAAAATATTAGTTATTTTTAGGGGAACTCATCATAGGGATGAGTTCTCCTACTTCATCAACCTTTGTTGATGGACCAGTGATATCCACACTAATATTTCCTATTTGGATGGTATCAGCTTGGACCATCCTCATTGACTATGTTACTTCCAACACTGCTTGTTTTTGCATTGATGGAACTAGTAGAGTCAACAGGCCTCATGTCCTCAGTTTCAGGACAGTCTTTGGTCATATGTGTCTTCTTTCCACACTTATTGCATTTTCTCTTTTTAACCTTTTTGGAAGAAGAACCTCCAGAAACATATTCTGAATTATCTTTGTTGATATCGCCAGCAGGTTTAGCAAACTTATTACTATTTTTAACGAATCAACAGTTTGGGTGGAAGGCATAATAGCAACAGCTTTGCCTGTTTCTTATTGCCTCTTTTTCGGAGGACAGATGTCAAACACAGGAAGCTTAATTCGCTTTTGACCTTCTACAGGTTTGGGAAACTTATTCCCAAATTTCTCAGGTTGAGCAATGGCTTTGCCTTTGCCCTTACTGAGTTGTGATTGATGTTGCCTAGCAACATGATCACTGCTTTTGGTTCTGAAAGACTTACCTTCATTTATGACCAATTTTCCACTATGATTTAAAAACTTATTTGAAACCACAGCAGATTTTCTTTCAACATGAGACTTACCCCTGTTCAAAGCAGGCTGCTTACCTTTTGAAAACATTTTCTCAAAATCATTATCATCAAAGGGATTAGCAGGTCTCTTACCATCAGCTTTGGACCCAGAGCCGGTTTTGTCAACAGGTTTGGAGTCCACAGCTGCAGCTTGAGCTTGTTTTCCTTTCTTTTGCTTGTGTGAATCAGCAGAGCACTTAGCAAGCTGATTTGATGGAGAACATATTCCATCATCAGCTTTTGGAGATTTTTCACACAGGCTGTCAGTATTTTGAGGCCTGACAAACCTGTTTGTTGAGACTAGCTTACGATTTACTTTCTGAATGAAAGTACTAGGAAACTCACCAAGAGTGGATAAGTCATCTTGCAGATTATTTATCTCAACAATAGAAGCTGCTTTGTCAAGTTCCCATCCAAGATAGGCTTGGATTTGTGCAGGGATCTGTTGACTAATGCAATGGCTGACTTTTTGTGCAGATTAGCACCAAGAGTCAACTATCTTTTGAAGCTTTGCATGTTTTATGTCTGTCTCTCTCTTTTCTTCTAGTAAAATGGAGTTGATGTGTTTTAATTCATCAAGCACAGTTTCTAACTTATGGAAACTGTCCAGTTTGCTAGATTATATGTCAAGATCATTTTTAAGCTTATTATTTTAGACAGTAAGACATTGTGCTTCTCAACAGTAGCTTTTAAATCAACAAGCATGCATTCAAACATTTTTTCTTTTTCATCAGAACTGTAAGCCATAAAGTTTTGTACCTTGTACATCATTGTGGGGTTCCAGTTCTCTATGCTGCTGAAGGCTGTAGCTTCATCCACGTCTTGTTTGAAGTTGCTTGTTGATGGGACGTCAGTGTTGGCCATCAGACAGTTGTTATCTTCTTCATCAGAGGATGAATCAAATTCCTCCCAATCACATGTCTCAGCCATGAGTCCCTTTTGCTTGTTGGAAGCCACTAAGTTTTCCAACTTTTTCAGCTTAGCCATGGCCATAAGGTACATAACCCTATAGCCATCATCCCTGTTTGTCTTGAATGGATTAGAGCACTCAGCCTTAGATTTATCAAATGCCTTCTTTTTGGCATCATTTGAGTTCCCCTGCTGCATTCTTTTACCAAACCTTTTATTGTTGAACCTTTTGACAAGCATTGCAATCATTTGCTCATCATCAAGTTCAGCAAGATCTTCACTATCTTCCTCTTCAGAAATCTCTTCCCCTTCATCATCAGCCTGTTGATCAGGTTGTGTGAACACATCATATACCTGGCCAACAGGTTGTCTCACGCTGGCCACTAAGGCAGCACCTCTCTTAGACATTTCCAAGGCATTTCTTTTCTGTTCCCTTGACTGCTCGTCATTCATTAGGGATCCATATAAGTTTACAAGATCCATACCTTTGATGGTGCCTGAGTTTCTCAAGATGGTAGAAAAGTAGTTCCATTCTTCAGGCAGGATGTCCAAGAACTTATTCACCAGAGTCAGGCTGTCCTTTGTGATCCCAACAGCTTTGAGATCATTGATAACAGTAGTGAACATGGTATAGGATTCTGTGAAAGACTCCTTTGGTTATGCAAAAAAGAGTTCATACTGTCTTACAAGATTGTTGATTCCTGTTATCCAGTGTGATTGTGGGACCATCATAGACGGTACACAAACTATCCCACATCTCCTTTGCAGTCTTCATCATCTCAACCAGTTTGAACACATCATCAGGAAGAGAAATGACCAGGTTATTCTTGGCTTTTGCATCAAGAGCAACCATCTATTTGTCTTCATCAGACCATTGAGCTTTGGCCTTCTCAAAGGTTCTTTTCTCAATGTTTGTGTATACTATTAACAAATGTTAATTACAAACAAGCTTGACTGCGGAAAGGTTAAAGCTGAGATGACAGATACTACAGAAGCTTCAACTAATCTTAGACACACTCAGACAAGATACAATGACTACACTCACTTAGATGCACTCACTGATTTTACAAGACACAGACCAACAGCTTGAGTATGAACAGCTTAGACACACGTACTGTTATATTCAAGCAGACTTGCAAGCATGAAAAACACACTTTAATGCACGATCTGATTTCACACTCTTGGATATCTCACAATCCTTAGAAGCTTCCTTTTATACACTCACTGAGAATCTCAGTGAAGCTTCTTCATTTCACAATTAAATAGTGGGAAGACTTTCCAAAAAGACAGGACACCTTCGCTGCACATTCTGATACAGCAGATTTGTCTTCATCTGGCAGAATCTTTGTCTTTTTCTTTTTGTCACTGTTGCATAAGACTTTAACCAAATGAGGAATGTCAACTTTGCATCTTTCTTCTTTTGTTAAGGCCATATTGATATAAGAAAAGGTGTGCCACAATTTTCAGATATCCGTTTGTCTTCATGTAACAGAACATCGTAGGCAGGCTTTTGCAGTTTCTGTTTTCCACTTTGTCTTTGACTTGTAAACTGATCTTGTAGCCAAAAACAATACATGAGGACTTGGAAACATATTCTATAAAGTGTTTAGCCTGTTCACAAAGAACAGGTTCTGTTCACAAATAACAGAACACTTAGAATCTGTCCAAGCTACTCAACAGAACAGAGCAGCGTAGACAGTTTATGTCCAGCCTGTTTAGCAGACAGAACTGCTCGGACAATCTGCCTTTGTTGCAACGAATGCAACAAGGTAAACAGCTTTGGCTTATATTGCAAATCACTTTTCAGGTTTCTATAAGGCATAAACAGGACTTAAATTATACCTTCAAGTGCATCAAACAGGTTTGATTAAAAATCTCCCCCTAAGATGTAGAGCAGGTTTGACTGAGTCCTTTTTGTGCCTAACAATTGCTCATGATTCAACAAGGACTCATTAAGGTTTACTAGATCCATGCTTCCGATAGTACCTGAGTTACTGAGAATAGTTTAAAAATAGATCCTCAGGCAAGATGTCTAAGAACTTGTTTACCAAGGTTAGACTGTCCTTAGTGATTCCAACAACTTTGAGATCATTCATAAGTGTTAAAACTGGGATTCAAGATACCTGAAGATTGGATATTGATGCGGGCACCAAGGAAGAATGACTTGTACATGCTCGATATGAACAAGCCAGATACTTCGATGGGTCCGATCTGCTTACTATCAAAAGCTTCGAAGACGGAATCGGTTTTGTGGCACAGGCGCATGGCTCACTTGCTGTTGGTACACCCTGTGTGACAATAGCAGTCTAATCGATCTGCATTATGGTTTAAGTAATATTCTGAGTATTAACAAGTGTTTTGATATATATGTTTATATATGGTTGATATTTATTAGTGTTTGTATGTTTGAACTTGATGTAACGTATTACAAGAAGTTCAAACATAAAGTACAAAGATAAATTCAATCATATGTAATATTGTAAGGTTCAACACTTAGTTGTTTATGTAAAAGGCTAGATTCGAATTATATATGGGTTGACATTCGAATCTGTGATAGATTCGAATGTAACCATAGATTCGAAAATAGGCTAGATTCGAGACTGTCAGATGGACAGATTCGAATGGGCCTTGGGCCAGATTCGAGGTTGGCCCACAACAGACTCGAATCAGGGTCTATAATTAGGGATAGACTCGAATGATTAAGTGACTTTTTGAAGAATTCGTGAGGGATTAAGCAAAGGGCGATCTCGAGTTTATCAGCTAGGTGAGTGCCGTTTCGGAGAGAATTAGTACGTAGGATCGTTCGTGTGTCGTTCGTTCAGCGTCTAATAGTCTCCGTGTTCCGTTGGTTGAGAGTTGTCCGTCTGACCGTCAACGAGGATTCCGCACTCGTTCACGGATCCGCGTCTAGATAGATCTTGCAGTCGTAGACCTTACAAGTGGTATCAGAGCCTACGGAGTGTTCTTGGTGTTCTTCGTGTTCATCAGATACATTCTAGGTTTCTTGACGCTAGTTGGACGGTTTTGCTCTCAAAAACGTGTTTTTGAGCTTAGCAAATTCATATTCGGGAAACACTTTGTTGTTTTTCACGTTTTTGATCGAAATCATTATTTTTCGTTTGAAAAATAGTGATTTAATCTGTAAAACGTCAAAAAATCAAAGTGTTAGCCGTTTTTCGAGTTTGCGGCGCTCGAATCTATAGGGGTAATTAGGGTTTTACTTTATTTTCGAGTCTAACCTAAATACGCTCCTTTCGAGTCAATTTCAGAGAGTTTCGAGTCTACCTTGTTTCGAATCTGTTACTTCATTCGAATTGGATCTCGAGTCTATATTGTTTCGAGTTTGTTTCGAGTTTGTTACTGTTTCGATTCTGTGTTTCGAATCTGCTGACATTCGACTCTGCTGTGCCTTCGATTCTAAGGGTCTTCGAATCTAAGGAGTCCTTCGAATCTGACATAACTTCGAATCTAAGGAGTTCTTCGAATCTGACATTATTTCGAATCTAATTGACTTTTAAGACTTAATCGAATTTAATCTCAACAGATTTAATATTAATTAGTTTCGAATCTATCTAGATTCGAATAAGTTAGTCTAAATCAGTTTCGAAGTAAATTAATTAAGTTCAAATTCAATTTCTTTCAGAAAAGATGTCAAACCTTCAGAAATTCCTTGAGATGGATCACGAAGTTGGGAAGGCAAATGCACCGCCAAAGCTGATGAAAGTTGGGGACTATTACTGGTGGAAGGACAGATTTACGGATTTTGTACGATTCAACGCTATGCGCATGTGGGTGTGCATAGATGAAGGGTACATTCCACCAGTATCTGAAGTTGAAGGCCGTCAAAAGGTCTTGTCATATCAGATGATGAAAGAAGATGACAAGAAACTATTTGAAGCTGAAAACAAAGCTTTCTCTATTATCCGTATGGCTTTACCTCAAGATATCTTACACACATTTCGGACTCAAAGGACGTCGAAGGAACTTTGGGAGTCTCTCCAGAAACGGTGTGAAGGTAATCCACGGGTGCGTAGAAAGCGTACAGAACTGTTGACTCAACAGTTTGCAATTTTCAAGGCTATTAAGGATGAACAGTTGGATGATATTATCACAAGGTTCTATCATCTGATAACTGAACTTGAAAGTCATGGAATTGAGTATTCGGACACTGACAAGAACAACAAGCTTCTTGATGCCCTACCAGCCAAATGGGCTATGTACGTGGCAATGATTAAGCTTAATGAGGACAAGTATTATGCTCAATCACTTGATGATATTGTGGGAACGTTGAGGGCATATCACTTCGAGATGATTAAGGCTGAGACTGATTACGAGCAAGTCCAGAATCCGGCTATGTATTTTGGAAAGACATCTAAATCATCACTGACAGCTGAACCGAAGAGTGCTACAGCGTTTTTCACCGGAGAAACGTCATCACCACCAGAGTCCGAAGACTCACTGAATCGCGCGTTCTTAGGGTTAGGAAGATCGGAAGAACCGCAACCTCAAGTCCAACAGGCATCGACCAGTCACAGCTATTTGAAGATGCCCATGAGCGCAAAGTCAGCGGAAGAGCATCTGAATCTACTTGCTTCGTTTGTGGCCGCTTATGGAAATTGTGTTCAAGGGAAGATCAATGATCCAGCTCTATGGGATGAAGATTACGATCAGGTCGACCCTGATGACTTAGAGGAAATGGATCTTAAGTGGCAACTGGCCATGGTGACCCAGAGGGTTAAAAGATTCATTAAGCGAACTGGGAGGAATCTGCAAATGAACAACAAAGGGATAGGATTTGATAAGTCTAAGGTCAAATGCTACAACTGTCAGGGAATGGGACACTTCGCCAGGGAGTGTCAGAGACCGAAGGTAGAGACATACCAAGGACAGAGTCAGCATCAGGGACAGTACCAAAATCAGTCCCAACAACGATACCTTCCAAGTTCCTCATCTGGACAGGCCAATCTAGCGGGTCTTCTATCCAATGTCACTTCAGATAGACAGCTAGATGGCACGTATGATTGGAGTTCACATCCTGAGTCGAATGCTAGAGCCTTCATGGCTGAAGTCACAGAAACGGGGTGTGATGGGAACGAGCAGACTACACGGGACAGCAGTCCAATGTGGGTAGAGAAGGCGAATGATCAGACAGTGCTGGAGTTTGCTGCTCAGATGGCCAACGTGGAATCTGATAACTCTAAGGTTAGTCTATCTTACTCTCTATTTCAAGAATTATGTGCTTTGTGTGTTACTTCTAATGATAGGTTAAATCTAGTCTTAGAATCACATAAAACCATATCTGCTCAAAATGAGAATTTAAAAATTGAAAACGCTAGCCTAAATGATATAAAGCAAGATTTAAAAGAAAAGCTTAAGGCTGATGCTCAGGACGTAGTAGTTCTAAAAGACAAACTGAGTGAGCAGTGTGTTAGGATAGAGCTTATGTATGAGCACGTAGAGGCCTTGACCAAAAGTCTGAAAGATAAGGACATAGAGCTAGCCGAGACCAAAGTTAAGGTAGCAGAGGCAAATAGCAAGCTGGAAAAGTTTAGGAATTCAAGCCTAAACCTAGGAAAAGTCTTAGATGCCCAAAGACAGTCTAAGAAGCCTGTAGGTCTAGGTTTTCACGAAATTCCTCCACCTTTCAATGCAAACTATGTGCCTCAGCCTCAGGAGAAAACTGACAAGTCAGTAGTTTTAGAGGACCTACCTGAACCGACACCTGAGCCTACAGTTGAAAATACACCTAAGGTGGATGACTCTACTGTCAAGGTTAAGAAAGTGAAATTTGTGTCTTCCTCCAGTGAAACACCTGCAGGAAAACAGAAAATTTCATGGGCTGACCAGGTCGAAGAGACAGACACTGTAGATGTACCAAAGGATGTAGACACTAGTGAGACACCTAGATCTAAGGGACCAACCAAAAAGTCCATGGATAAGATGTCTTGCTTTAGATGTCACGAGAAAGGGCATGTTGCTTCTCACTGTCCAAATAGGAAAGCAGATGTTACCCCTAAGACAGTGAACCCAACACCTGTTAAGCCCTCACCAAGTGTGGCGAGCACGAGTAGTTCTCAGAGTACCGAGAAAACTGTGCAGGCTGCACCAAAACCTGTTGTGAAACAAACACCGGTTAAGGTTGGACCAAAAGAAGTGGTTAGGACAAATTCACCGAATCGTGTCATTAATCAATCTAGGTCAGCACCTCAACAAGTCTATAGGAGCACCACACCTAGCAGGTCACACACTCCAGTTAGGTCACATACTCCCGTTAGACATTATGTTCCGGTAAGAGCTCAGGGATCACAGTCTGAAATGCAGTATAATAAGAGTTATTCTAGAGCACCACAACAAATGCCTACTCAAAGGCAAAGAGTGAATCTAAATCACTCGGTACCACAACAGAATTCAGTTCAAAGGCCCAAATCACCTGAAAGGCGAGATGGGTACTTGAAAGAGTTCACGTATGTGGACGAGAATGGTATTACCAAGTCAGTCATGGCTTGGGTTCCCCGTGATAACTAACCTATTTTCTTTCATGTGCAGGAGATAACTACCGGTCCAAACAACAAGTGGTTCGTCGACAGTGGTTGCTCCAGGCACATGACGGGGGAACGAAGTCTTCTCACAGACTTCAAGGGGGGTAATAGGGGATTCGTATCATTCGCGGGTAACAAGGGTGGAAATATCACTGGAACTGGAGAAGTCACTAATGGGACGATTACTTTGGATCAAGTTTATCACGTTGATAAACTGGTTCATAATCTCATTAGTGTCTCTCAAATCTGTGATAAGAAGAACTCGGTGTCATTTACTGACACTGAGGCGTTAGTGCTAAAGCCTGGATTCAAAATTCCTGAAGAATGGGTGTTGATGCGGGCGCCAAGGAAGAATGACTTGTACATGCTCGATATGAACAAGCCAGATACTTCGATGGGTCCGATCTGCTTACTATCAAAAGCTTCAGAGACGGAGTCCGTACTGTGGCACAGACGCATGGCTCACCTGCACCTGAGAAAGATGAATTACATTACGAAGCATGGACTGGTGCAGGGTGTGCCCATGAAAAGTTTTCAGTTCGAGGACAAGTGTCTACCTTGCATGAAGGGCAAACAGCATAAGAAGACACACAAGTCCAAGAAGCAGAACTCCATAGCCTCAACATTCGATTTGTTGCACATGGACCTTTTCGGCCCAATCAACAAAAGGAGTATTGGAGGTAGTTGGTACTGCTTAGTTATCACCGACGATTACTCACGTTTTTCTTGGGTTTTCTTTTTAGGTACGAAGGACGAGACGGCTGCAAGGCTCATCGGGTTCTTGGACCAAGTGGAGAACTCATACGGAACTAGGGTTAAATGTATTCGTAGTGATAATGGAACTGAATTCAAAAACACTGTAATTGGTGTATATTGCCTATCAAAGGGCATAGTGCATCAATTCAGTGCACCATATGAACCTCAACAGAATGGGGTGGCCGAACGTAAAAATAGAACTTTGATTGAGGCTGCAAGGACTATGCTTTCGGATTCAAAGCTTCCTACCATGTTTTGGGGGGAGGCAGTGAATACCGCGTGCCACATTTTAAACCGAGTCCTTACAGTCAAATCATTGAACAAAACATGCTATGAAATTTTGAATAAACGGTCACCTAACTTAACTGGATTCGAACCGTTTGGAGTACCATGCACACTTTTAAGAACAAAACATCAACCGAAGTTTGGTGAAAAGGCTGACGAAGGAAACTTCCTAGGTTATGTGCCAAACTCACCAAACAAACGGGTGTTTAACAAAACAACTGGTACTGTGGAGATTGTGTATAACATTGAAGTCACAAGTTATACACATGAACCCCAAACTGGTCCGGAATGGATATTTGACTATGATAAGTTATTTGAGTCATTTAACATTCCTCTGGACGATAATGCAGGTACAATCGAAAAGGACTTGGCAACGTTGCATCGGAACGATGATGGCCAAATCTTTCCAAGGACCACGTTCGAATCTACGTCCGAGCCTACTGCGACTGTAGATGGATCTCCAGAAGTTGCTAATCAAGAGACACCTAACACTGAGAATCAGACTCAAGCTTCAAGTTCTAACTCTGAGCAAAACGTCCGTGAGGAGGAAAATGTAGAAGCTGAGCTTGTTCCCCCATTAGGTGAAATAGGATCCAACTTAGGAGATAATCTAAGGGTTGATGAAATAGAGACCTCTAGGATTAACAAGAACCATCCAATAGAAAGCATCATAGGAAATCCTAACGAGGGTGTGAGGACTCGGAGTAGTGTAAATAACAACACCGTGTTGTTGTCGATGATAAACGACTCCGAGGCATATCACACATGTCTTTATTCATGTTTCATATCGCAAGTAGAGCCTAAGAATGTGCAAATGGCACTTAAGGACAACTCCTGGGTTGAAGCGATGCAGGAAGAACTTTCACAATTTAGGAAACTAGAAATGTGGGAGTTAGTTCCGTTACCTCGAGGGGAGATTGCAATAGGAACCAAATGGGTTTTTAAGTGCAAGAGAGACGATCGGAGTATAGTCACGCGCAACAAGGCGAGATTAGTTGTAAAGGGTTTCAACCAAGAGGAGGGAATCGATTACAACGAAGTTTTTGCACCTGTAGCAAGGTTAGAAGCAATTAGGTTGTTTTTAGGTTTGCCTTTCTTCAAAGTCTTTTAAACTATATTCAACTGGATGTTAAGAGTGCTTTCCTGTACTGGGCACAGTGAATGAGTTGGTATATTGTAGCAACCACCGCCCGGATTTACAGATCCTAAATATCCTGATAGAGTATATCGCTTAGATAAGGCCCTTTATGGATTACATCAGGCACCTAGGGCGTGGTATGAGACTTTATCCAACCATCTTTTAGAAAATGGCTTTGAGAGGGGTAGGATAGATAGTACTCTATTTGTGAAGAGAAAGGGAGATCACTTTATCTTGGTACAAGTGTACGTCGATGATATCATTTTTGGATCATCAGACGAACAGATGTGCAAAGATTTCGAAAAGGTGATGAAGTCTAAGGTTCGAGATGAATGCTATGGGAGGAGTTGAAGTTCTTTAGGCTTACAAGTTGACCAAAGAAGGAAGGGATGTTTATCCAGATCAAACTAAGTATGTCTATGACATATTGAGAACGGTTGGGATGAAGGGAATAAGTTGACGCCCCACTTCAGCACGCTCGATCAAGTCTGAATCACAATCTCGGGCGGGTACTTGAAAGTATGACCAGATGTTGATCCGGATTTATATCGGGCCATGATTTGGTCATTAATGTATTTTAACCGCATCAAGAGCCTGACATAATGTTGCTGTGTGTATTTGTAGCTAGGTTTCAAGCGAATCCGAAGGAGATGCATATGGAAAGGTAAGCGGATTCTACGATACCTCAAGTCAAACGGAAGCTGGACTTTGGTATCACGCGGGAGGGAATCTTCGTAGAGTTGGAGGCGTTCACATGTGTCGGACTTATGGAGGGATGCCAGCTGACGCGCAAAATCTTAAACAACTGGAGCGGTCAGTTCTAGGAGGGAGATTGGTGTCCTTGGCAATGCAAGAAAAACAAACATCCGTAGCCCGTCGTCCACAATGTTTGAGGCCGAGTATTGTAGCGCTAGGTAGTTTGCTGTTCACAGGTTTCTTGTGGATACAACAACAATTGCGGGATTACGGTTTGGCTTACACTCAAACTCCTATTAGGAATAGACAAATCAATCTAACATTGCTTATAACTAAAATCCAAGTTAAACACAGTAAAACAAAGCACATAGACATAAGGCATCATTTTATTCGTGATTGTGCTGAAAAGAACTTAATCAAACTGGTAAAGGTGGCAACAGAAGATAATAATGCAGATTTATTTACCAAAGCATTTGATAAGTCACGGTTTGAGTATTTAATTCAACAGAACGGAATGCGCAACCCAGAGTAATTTGACCTTAGTAGTAGTAAGTTTATTTTCTTTTAGAGTCGTAGTATTTCTTTCTTTATAGTAGTCTGCTAATTTAGGAAAGTTTCTAATTTTAGTAAGTTTCTATTTTTAGTAAGTTAGTAGGTTAGCTTAATTTACTGCTTTTTGCTATGAAAAACAAAAGAAAAAAAAAGAGAAAATTACAAAATTACAAAAAAAAGAGAATATCAGAAAAGGAGTTAAGTCTTAGATACATAGGTTCAAAGTGACGAAAATTAGCATCGTCGTTACAGACTCTAAGTATTTAGGCTTTCACACATAATGCAACTAAATCCTAAGTCTTATACTTTATTTAGTTTGATGTGTTGGTAGGCATAATACATATAGGGAATCTCAAGGCTAATAAAATATTCTAGAAAAAGTCAAGCGTGTCACTAACTTAGATATACGACCAATCGGTCTTAATTTTTATGTACAAGACATACAAACATTGAGTCTAAATGAGGTATGCAAACTTTCTGGGGATGTATGGAAACATCAAATACATCTTAAAATGGAATGAATAGAAAAATCATATAAAACTGAGAGTCGAAAACATGCAACTCTGTTGTACGTAAGTACAGACCTGTTGTCTCTGTTTAGATTCGGGTTAGCAGACATGTCGCTTTGTTGTACGTCAGTACAGACCTGTCACCGCTATCTGCTAACTTTAAAAATAAACCTGAAGTCGAACTAAGACACTTTGTTGTATGAGAATACAGACCTGTGTCCGATGTTTGTCTTTTAAAGAAAGTTTGCAAATACCAAGAAGTTAGAATTTTTGTCTGTGTGCCTTGATCATAAAAGTATGTCTATGTCTGAGTCACGTAAGATAATTTCCTGATAAATAAAAAGGCCAAGGGATATTCCGAAATGTAGAGTGTTTAACAGGGTAAAATACCAACAATCGGCTAAAAGGGTATGTCACGACAAACAATAAAAGGAATTCAAAAAAATTCCTAAGTGTGAAAGTTTAAGTACTAAAAGTTAGTATCGGACATCGCTATCTGATTGAACCTTTCTTAGACTATACTCATCAAAAATATGTTGTTAAGTATTTAGCTTAGATTGTAAATTTTTTCTTAAGTCTAGATTAAATTTTTTGGTCAAAATTTTATTTTACTTTATTTTATTTTATTTTATTTTTACCTTAGTTTATTTTATTTTATTTTAGTTTAGTTTAATTTTTACTTAGGTAAAAGGTCAAAAGTTACTGAGGGTGCATTCAAAGTTGAATAAAATAAACATTGCGTGAAATATCTGTTGCTTAGGGTAAAAGAGTTGGCATAGTTTATCTGGTTACACCATACCGTAGAAAAAAGTTGGAAAAGTTGAACTTATTTCAAAATTTTCGAAATTTTTCTAAGTGTTGGAGGTTCCGAATCTAAGACAGACTCGAATAAGGAGTACTTCGAATCTGTCAGTAGATTCGAATCTATGCTTAGACTCGAAGGTTGGTGGTATAAATAGGTTAACAGTAGGTCATTAATACTATCTGTTTTCGAATCTATACTATCGAATCTATTCAGGCGATTTCGAATCTATTTTCTCGAGTCTATCGTATCTCTCCTAAACGACATTTTGTCGAGTTTCAAGCTAGTGTGTTCGATTCTACTACTAGATCTAGGTATAATCAACTTGATTGTACAAGTTTCATGTAGTTTTATACACAATTTAAGGCCAAATCATCGATTTTTGAAGTTTTATAGGTCAAAATAGGGTTTTTGCTAAATTACCAAGTTTGGACTAATAAAAGATCAAATTAAAAGCATAAATCAATGATTAGAACCTAGTTGAACTAATGTATGTGATTTACCAAGTTCAAAATGGTTAAAATCTTGGGTTTTTGTTGAAACAAGGGCCGACGGGGCTTCGAGTATGTTCTTGGACTTTCGAATCTGTTCATGGGTTTCTCGAATCTGTCATTGGATTCGAGATGACCATGATATTCGAATCTGTCCATTAGACTCGAAATGGGACTCTTCGAATCTGTCCATTACACTCGAATATGGACACTTCGAATCTGTTGCTTTCGAATCTGTACTTTATTTAATTTGTTTAATTTAAATTTTATTAAACTTGTGGAAATTTAATTGTGTTAGATTTTGTATTTAATAAAGTACAAAATAAAACAAATTTGAATTTAAACAAGTTTATTGATTTTTAATGAGTCTAACAGTTTTATTTATTGTGCAGATATGGCAGTTCGCGCTTTTGTCCCGAAGCATAATATGGTCCTTAATCCAGTTAATGATATCCCTGAGGCACAGGGTTATCGTGAAGTTTTGGACTTCCTAGCTGAGTCTAGGATTAGCTATGCTTTATATCATAACATTCCCATTGTAATTTCGTATGTACGACAATTTTACGATCATTTACAGGTGGACTGTACTGTCACCCCGACAGTTATCAGAACCAGAATCGCTGGCCAACCTCTTGTCTTCTCAGCAGATATGTTGCGCCAAGTGCTACAGTTGGGTTCACAGGAACAAGAAGACGGGCCTATAGACTTTCCATTGAGTATTAGGCAAGCCGCGTTTCTGAGAATGGGCTATAGTCTGGACGTTACGAAATCATCTTATATGAAAAGTGGATTGATAGGGCAGTGGCGATTTCTGGTCCACGTGTTCATGGTTTGTTTTGCGCCAAAGAAGGCTGGTTTTGATTACATCGTCTCAAAGATCCAATCAGGGGTGATTGCGATGGTGTATAATAGGAAGTTCAGCTTCTCGCAGTTGTTTTTCTCGGAATTCATCCATCAGATTACAGCTCCTGAAAGAGAAAGATTCCTTCTGTATCCAAGATTTGTGATGATGTTGATAAGGCACTTCTTGCCAAATTTGCCACAATCAGATGACACTTTGAGCGTCAATGTTATGGATAAACGCATATTTGCTGATTGTTCCTCACATCGAGGAAGGTTAGCGGTTCCGGTGGCGCGTCCATTATTTGGAGCAATTATAGACAGGGAATTTCAAGCCCCAGGTGATGCCAACTGGGCAGGGGTAGTTGATATTCAACAACAGCAACAGCAACAGCAACCGCAACGCCAACAACAGCCGCGTGCTAGGCCGCGTGATCCACGACGCCAACAGCAACAACCTGCTAGTCAAATTCAGGCATCCAGGCCATCAACAAGTGAACAACCACAGGCACAAGAAGCAGGGACTTCAGGTGCAGTCCCCGAATCTGAGCAGCTTGCTCAGACTTTGGAGGAAATATGGTCTTCTGGTCCTAATGCAAATGAAGATGTGGCAGCAGCATTAGTAGGTGAGCTGCTTAGTCCGCCTGGAGATGAAGATGATATATTTCGTGATGTTGAGGAATATGTGCCAGAGCAGGCTGATAACGTTTTGTCATCATCTGCAACCGAATCAGAAGAGATGGAGGAGTTAGAGGTTGAAGCTCCTGAGTCAGTATCAACTGAACCACCTGTTCAAATTGGAACTTATGGTTCGCGATTGATTATAAATGAAGGTGGTTCTAGGAGACGAGTGGACAGGGAATTGGAGGAGTCTGATTTCGAAGAAGAAGAAGTTTCTCATCTAGTGACAAGGCAACGGGCCAAACGTCACAGGTTCATGCAAGGATCCTCTTCAGCTTCAGCAGAACAACCTGAAATTCCTCAACCTCAGGACCCTCAAACCACCATTCCACCATCCCCACCTCATGATGAACCATACATCCCATCGCCGATCATTCCAACTCCAATTCAATCCATCCCATCAACCTCATCCTCATACGCCGACAATCAAAGGTTTCTGCAGCTAAAAGCTAGAGTTGACTTCCAAAATATCCAGATCTTAGGCCTAACAAAGGCAATCGGTGAGATTCAGACTCATAATGCAAATCTTGATAAGGAGAATGCCGATCTAAAGAAGATTGTGGAAAAAGTTCAGGAAGAGAACTTAGAGCTAAAAACCTTTGTTTGTGATCAGTCTGCTGAGATAAGGTCGATGCGCTCCCTAATTGAGCAGTTAATGAAAAATTTACAGGCTCAGGGGGAGACATCGTGCCGAGATCAGGAAGTGCAGAGAAGAGATGATACTGAAGGCGATGATCCCGGTGCAAATAAAGAGTTTGAGTCTGTAGATTTTCCTGCAGCTCAAGTTACACAAGTTGAGGGGGAGCCTAGTCAAGGCGAACGAGAAAGGGGTGAAGCTAGTTCATCTAAACAGCCTTCAGACTTTGAGATCAGTGAGATGATTGAAGCACTCATGGATCTCGATGATGATGCACTGGATGGAGGTTTTGATTATGAAGATGAAGAGCTTGAAGAAGGAGAGTTTATTCCGGAAGAGATAGTAGATTGGCAACCTGAAGATGAAGTAGTAGCTGATGAGGATGATGAAGCTGACGAAATAGTTGTACAGCAGAATCCTATCACTGACACTTATATGATAGATGGAGATAGAATTGTCGATGTTGACATAGTGAATGCTGCTTTGAATCCTAAGTCATCGACTGAAGAACCAGCAAGAGAGCTAAGTAACGAAGAAAAAAGGAAGCTATGGTTCAGAGCCGAAGAGAAGGAGTTAGCAATTAGGAGTTCAATGAAAGTGCCTGGTACAGGGAAGCTATCTGAGCGAATCTTAAGTTGGTTCTTTGACAGAGATCTTCAACTTTTTATAATTAAAAGAAAAGACGGGCTTCAGTACATTAGGCGAACATTGAAAGCATTCAACACCCTTCCAAAGATTGAAATCACAGCGCTTGCATGGAAAGATCTGATAAATATTGGTGATGATCCTTATGCGAATGTGATTGAAAGAATAATAAGAAAGGAGGGGAGATCTAGGAAGTTTGAACGGTTGAGTCCAAGGGTCGGAAGAAGAGTCGAGGATAAGTCACGTATAGATCCTCTTACAGGCCGACCTTGGATGAGGATTCAGTACAAACCAGTGAAATGCCTGAGGAAGGTACCTCTGAAGAAAATGCCACAGAATGTTTTGCGAAATCTGAAGTGGTGGTATGCTGACACGGAAACTGGGGAAGCGGTTATGGAAGACTTAGAAGAAAAAGTTATTCTTAGAGTCTATGACCCGCTTCACCTGGTGAACCTATCTAAAGAAGACCTGCAGATTTTGTATAACCGTAAGATTTCCAGTGACACACATATGGATACTGAAGCTAGTAAGTATGAAAATGTGGTCAAGGTATGCGTTGAAAAAGGTCTGTATGCTGGTAGTGTTTTGAATCAATAATAAACCATGTTCTCAAATCAAATGTGTGAATTATTAGAAGCTATCGTCAAGGGGGAGTCTGTTGGTACATCCCGTGTGACGATAGCAGTCTAAGTTGTCTTACATTGTGATTTAGTATATGTTTGGTATATATATATTATGTATGATTGATGATTATCAGTGTTTGTATGTTTGAACTTGATGTAACGTATTACAAGAAGTTCAAACATAAAGTACAAAGATAAAATCAGTCATAAGGTAATATCATAAGTTTCAAACACTTAGTTGTTTATGTAAAAGGCTAGATTCGAATTATATATGGGTTGACATTCGAATCTGTGATAGATTCGAATGTAACCATAGATTCGAAAATAGGCTAGATTCGAGACTGTCAGATGGACAGATTCGAATGGGCCTTGGGCCAGATTCGAGGTTGGCCCACAACAGACTCGAATCAGGGTCTATAATTAGGGATAGACTCAAATGATTAGAGGACTTTTTGCAGAATTCGTGAGGAATTAAGCAAGAGGCGATCTCGAGTTTATCAGCTAGGTGAGTGCCGTTTCGGAGAGAATTAGTACGTAGGATCGTTCGTGTGTCGTTCGCTCAGCGTCTAATAGTCTCCGTGTTTCCGTTGGTTGAGAGTTGTCCGTCTGACCGTCAACGAGGATTCCGCACTCGTTCACGGATCCGCGTCTAGATAGATCTTGCAGTCGTAGACCTTACATAAGTATTCATTCACAACACTTATTTGATCATTCAGAAGAATTATTTGACTATTTACAATTTTTTTACACTTATTTGATCATTTACAATAATTATTTGACTAATTGATCATTCATATTACTTAATTGATCATTCACATTACTTAATTGACCATTCACATTACTTAAATGATCATTCACATTACTTAATTAACCATTTACGTTACTTAAATGATCATTCACATTACTTAATTGATCATTCACCTTACTTAAATGATCATTCACATTGCTTATTTGACCATTCACATTGGTAAAATAATATCAGCACAACATGTGAATCTGAGCATTGTCAACTACTAACAAACAGTAACAAGATTAATGACAAACAGTAACAATGGTCATTCATGTAACGCTCAAATTCTCAAATCTATCAAACATTAATAACATCAACCAATGTGAATGATCATTCAGCTAATGTGAATGGCCATTCACATTAGGAAATTTACCATTCACATTGGTTGTACCATATCAGCACAACATGTATGTTGTGCATCGTCAACTACTAACAAGCAGTAACAAGATTAATGACAAACAGTAACAATGGTCATTCATGTAACGCTCAAATTCTCAAATCTATCAAACATTAATAATATCAACCAATGTGAATGATCATTCAGCTAATGTGAATGGTCATTCACATTAGGAAATTTACCATTCACATTGGTTGTACCATATCAGCACATCATGTATGCTGTGTATCGTCAACTACTAACAAGCAGTAACAAGATTAATGACAAACAGTAACAATGGTTACTCATGTAACGCTCAAATTCTCAAATCTATCAAACATTAATAACATCAACCAATGTGAATGATCATTCAGCTAATGTGAATGACCATTCACATTAGGAAATTTACCATTCACATTGGTTATACCATATCAGCACAGCATGTATGCTGTGCATCGTCAACTACTAACAAGCAGTAACAAGATTAATGACAAACAGTAACAATTGTCATTCATGTAACGCTCAAATTCTCAAATCTATCAAACATTAATAACATCAACCAATGTGAATGATCATTCAGCTAATGTGAATGGCCATTCACATTAGGAAATTTACCATTTACATTGGTTGTACCATATCAGCACAGCATATATGTTGTGCATCGTCAACTACTAACAAGCAGTAACAAGATTAATGACAAACAGTAACAATGGTCATTCATGTAACGCTCAAATTCTCAAATCTATCAAACATTAATAACATCAACCAATGTGAATGATCATTCAGCTAATGTGAATGGCCATTCACATTAGGAAATTTACCATTCACATTGGTGAAATAATATCAGCACCTTACATTAGTCCTGTTAATTATCAACTACGTTTTGTGAATGATCAATCTTCTAATGTGAATGGTCATTCACATTAGGTAAATGTCCATTCACATTTGATGAATGATGAGAACAACAATGTTAGACTTCATCTTCTACATACCATCAATGTTAAATGTATTTAAGTAATGTGAATGGTCAATTAAGTAATGTGAATGATTAATTAAGTAATGTGAATGATCATTTAAGTAATGTGAATGGTCAATTAAGTAATGTGAATGGTTAATTAAGTAATGTGAATGATCAAATAAGTGTACAAGAAGTATAAATAGTTAAATAAGTGTTGTGAATGATCAATTAAGTAATGTGAATGATCAGTTGACTAATGTGAATGATCAATTAATGTGAATGATGAATTTAAGCAACGTGAATGGTCGCTGCAATTACGAAAATACCATTGCCTATGTGGGGTACGCTGGATATGCAGGCTTTCACAAGGGACGCTGTGGAACCAAATTATATATATATATATATATATATATATATATATATATATATATATATATATATATATATATATATATATATATATATATATATATATATATATATATATATATAGATTTTTAAGAAACAACTATAAATCAAATTTTGTATGTTGTTTATTGAAAACAAATTTATAATGTTAAAATTCAATTGACTGGACGGATACCCAGGTGCTTTAACCAAGAGAATAATTGTATATAATTATAAATATAAATTGACATATAAAAAAAAGAAAAATTACTAAGAAAGATAATATAAAATACAAAATTTGACAATAAAGATAATGCAAAACTTTTTTTGCTGAGAAAGTAATGTAAAATTTTATTTTGACCAAAAAAAGACATGAAATTCAAATTTTAGGCCAAGAAATATAATCAAATATTATATATTTACCCAAAAAGAGAGCATAAACAATCTCAATCAGTCATCAGTACCATTTTTATTAAATTTGAATTTATATTATCTTTTTTGGCCTAAAAATTTTACATTACCTTTATTGCTATTTTATAAATTTTATATTACATTACTTTGTAATTTTCCAAAAAAAAAAACTATAATATGTCATTTTATTTAACGTTTCTGAGATCATACAAATTTTGATGAAAGTTTCCCATTCCCACCGTTTCTGGCAGAATCCCGCGAACAAAACACCTTTTGCAAGGTTTCCCTCGTAATCCGATGGACCAAACACCACCTCCGTCGTCGGAACCACCACCACCGCCGCCGCCAACAACTACTACTCCACCTCTCACCACCACATCGTCCACCGCTTCACCTGAACAACCACACCACCAATCCCTACCGCAGCCACTCTCAACCACCACCACCACCACCACCACCACCTCATTACAACCATCACTTCCTCCTTCCGTAAACCCTAATCCGAAACAGCCAAATCCACCAGTATCACAGCCATTACAATCCCAATCGATTAGTCCGATGTTAAGACCCCCATTAAACCGCCCTTGGCAACAAAGTCCTACTCCTTTGCCTCACTTTTCTACCATCACCAATCCTTCCACTGGTTCTTCGTCTTCATTAACTTCAATTCCACCGTCGCAGAGGGGTGGGATGGCCATAGGAGTTCCCGCTCATGGTCCTTCATCGCAGCCGCCAACTTCATTTTCGTCATCTTCGTTTGGTCCACAGTTTGGTGGACTAGGTCGTACTACTAGTGTTAATGTGCCTGAACCCGTAACCAGTACCAGCACTGCTCAGGTCTGATTATTTTTCTCTACCATAACGTCTCAGTTATCATCCAATTTGTCCAATTGTTGGTTGTTGTGATGTAATTTGTGCATATATGTATCTAATAGCTATATATTTTTGGTTGAGTTATGCAATTGAACAAGTCATGAATGTTATGTGGCAAATTCCTCTATTTTACTTGTAGCTGCCATGGACCGGTAACCCGTTACAGTGTTAATGAAATAAGAATTTAAATTTGATCTTTTATATAAGTATGAGTTTTCTTATTATTTGTTACTCTTATTGCATTGATGATTGGAGTTCACCATTTGTAAAAATTGCAATCAAAGAGTCCCACTCGCCACTCGGTGGTGATTGGTAAATGCTACAAAGTCAAATTTATTATCAACATTACCTTTGTAAAAATTGCAATCAAAGAGTCCCATATTTGGCTTTGCAACTTTTGGTTATTGAAATCTTAGCTTTATAACCAATAGGAAAGAGGCTAAATTGGAAGAGAGTTCTTTTACCTTTGTAATGTTCTTATGGAACTTGGAACTGTAGTGCGAGATGAGACCAATAGGCTACTTAATGTGGAAAGATGTGCAACGTAGGTTGATGTATGTGGATGGAGTATATGTCTCTAGACGTATATATTTTTATGCTAACCTTTTTTTTTTTTGCATGCTTTTATATATGAAGGTGAGGCAATCAATATCTGGAATGATGGGGCCTCTTGGTTCTAGTTCTTCTTTACGACCAAGTGGAATTAATGCTTCCCTTCCACAGAGACCTCTACAATCATCTATTAGACCACAGACAGGTGCTAGTAATCAGTCAGCGACTTCACAAGTCAGTACTTTTTTCTCTGTTATAATATGCAATTGTAATACTATTAAAGTAGATTATAATATTGAATTGTACTAGATTGGTAGTTTGGTACAGAGGTTCAAATTTGTAGACAATTGGCAAAATATAGCTTGAAGAGCACATGGGAGATACTTTTTACTATGATCATCCTAGTGTTTACAAGAAGATTGAAACTAAAAATATGCTTGGTTCAAACTTCATTTGTTTTCATGATGATCTAATTGGTACCCTTAATTTATTTCCGAAGTCACGACCAACCTGGAGGATGCAAGTCTCATAACCCACAGTCAAGGGGTATGTGGCAGGGTTTGATGGATGTCTGATATGGATTAATGTTCCCAACCACTAGGCTACCGTCGGGGGGACAAATTACTTGTTGATAACGGAATGAAAGAATCATGTGTGGTTAATCCTTTGGAATGGGAATGGAGCAATCGAATTCCATGTTCCTGCCAATCCCTTGTATTTTTGTTCCTTGGTTGGGTTATTTTTTCATCATCCCATCCTAGAATGGGAATTTCTGTAACCCTCAAAACAAAAAAACAAGCAAATCCGACTCTGCAAATGAAATATGTGTGGTCTAAGCATTTTTGTTTCTATGATATGAAAAGGTTTGCGACTGGCTAGCATAAAAACCAAATAATTAATCCAAATCTCACTGGTTAATGATTGATACGTGACTAGTGTTCCACATAAACTAACCCCTTCAACCTGCACAAAAGGCCAAAAGTACTAGCACGTATACATTTAATACAATTTATTTGTAATTGTCACAGTTGTCATGACAATGGTGTCAAACTGTCAACTCAAAAGTCAGATTTGAAGGTTGACACGTGCATTTCCAGAACTGAAAATAGTCAAAGAAAGGAAGTAGATGATACAATATCTATTTTTATAATGACAAAATTTAATTCATATTAACATTATCTTTTGTATCATATATTCATATTTATTACTTAAGTGTCAAGAATATTGTGGTCGTGGTTTTTCCAAACTTTAACGGAATTGCAAGAAAGACAATACTGATGAGACACGTGTCATGAATCGTCTGAACTGTGGCCTTTCCAAACTTTCCACACAATCGATTCTGGATCATAAAATCCAATTTGAAATAAACCCTGATTGAAGAGATCCAAAAAGAGAGAGGAAAATTGGAAAGAGGAAAAGGAGAAAGAGAGAACTTGCTTCGCCTATTACCATTGTGGCATGAAAATTCTACTATATTGGATTCAAATCAATTAGTGCTGTTATTTTCTTGGAAGATGACACATATTTCATGTGTGTAGTAACTCAAAAGTTATTACTTATTGAAACATGGTTAAAGTTCAAATCCAAGATAACCTCTGACTTGAGAAGAGCCGAAGAAAGAGGATAGAGTGTGAGTGAGAGAACGTGAAGAGGGGGGGGGGGGGGGGGGGACTTCTTTTGCTTGTCTCTATTTTGTCCTTAGCGAGCGTTCATCATTTTTTGATCTCTAATTGGTATGATTTCACTATTAATTCCTTCACATAGTCGTCAACACTCTCTTTCAGTTGTTCACATATGTAATTTTGAACCCCATTTATTGTTCTTAGTTCTCATTGTTATTAGCTTATTGTCTGAGTAGATATATTTTGAAACAGTTTTAGTTAATGATCCTGTCAAGTTTGCCATATTTTAATCTTTATTTTTGAAACAAAACTGCTTACTCAAATTGCTCATGTGTTCACTAACATAATTTTTCAATGAAGTACCCGCTAATAAGGTCCTAAATAGCCTTTTTTTGAATGAATAACTTGGTTGTCATTGATTACATGATTTTGTTCAAAATAACCGTGAATAAACACTAAATAATTGGATGGTTTCATATTAACTTATAATGATAATCGCAAAATCTATGTAAGACCATCAAACATGCAACTAGATCATTTATGTAACCAACGAACATAAATGGAGTTAATACAGGATTGAGTTTTACTTGCATAAATTAGCTTTTAACTTTGTGTTCTATATTTGTGCCATTAATGGTTATTATAGTTTTCCATTTTGTATGGCGGGGCTCAGTTATAAATTGACATGTCCTCTTCTCAGCAGAATTTCCAAGAGCATGGACTTTTAAGACTTCCATCAGTGGGATCTCCGGGCTTACCAGTACCAACTGCATCACAAAGCTCACAGCCTCATAATCAGCCGTGGCTATCCTCTGGATCACAAGGGAAGCCTCCTTTGCCACCTTCATCATTCAGACCACAAATGAATCCTCAATCGTTGCAGCAACGATCCCACATACCATCACAACAGCAAAACACATCCCCGCAGCAACCTCAGTTGTCCTCATCATTGCAGTCACAATCATCTCCACTGTCACAGCAGCCACAAGAGCATTACTCGTTGCCACCATCTAGGGTTCCACAAACTTTGACCCATCAGCAGCAGATGGCAAGAAACCGTGGATTGGGGATACAAAGACCATTCACACCTGCTTTTGGACAATCTAGCTCTGTTACACCATCACCTACACTTAACAAAGCACCAGCGGTTGTGGAGGCTAGTGAGTCTTGTGACAGGATCATAAGCAAGAGAAGCATCCAAGAGATAGTTTCTCAGGTAAGCATTTATTTTTCTTTGGAGATATATGCTTGGTTGGTTGCTATTTTCTTTCTTCTAAATTTGCTTTATATATGTAGTATATGCTAATAGTTTTTGCATCAGAAACCCACGGGTAGAACTTTTTTGAGGGTTATTCTTGAGGTGCAATAATATTGTTGTTTGCAAGATTATATTACTTCTAGTTGGGAAGTATTATCTAGAGATAGACTGGTATTAAGCTCCATTGTAGCCATATGCACATATTTCTGTGCCAATATCTTGTATGTATTTACATCTGTCAGCATTCTTCGTCTATTCATTATAGTTCAGGCATGATGATTTTCTTAGAATTATATCTCTTTCATTGCAGTGATCTTGGCTGTTGTATTTGCAACTGTTATGGGATTATGCATTTAGTTTGAGTTAAATGTTTACTTCAATGGAGAACATTCATTGGAACCACTTAGTAGGTTGCATCTTAACAAGTTAAATTAAGGAGTTGCACACTTTTTGGTTTAGGATTCATATCCTCCTGGTTGAATAAAAAAGTATGCCCCTTCCCTGATTCTGGAGCAGGTTGGGTTGAAGTACTCAAGTTATGCAGTAATTAAATAATTTGTCGATCAAGGAAAAAGAGGCTGCTCGTCATAAGTTATTGTCCTTCACTAACTTGAATCACTTGAATGGTATGCACTTACCTTGTTTGAAGATAAAGAGGGTCTATTTGTCTTGAAAACGGCTGCAAAAGAACAAGTTTTCTCGAGTGTCTCAGGTTCAAGTCACTAGACCTGATTTATGATTGGATCATCTTACCTGAACTAAAGTTTGTGGCAACCAGAAAGATTAAAATAGGATGTTGAGTGTTGCTACCATAGGCACACTCTGTGTGTGTATGACTGTTTGTAATATGGAGTCTACTGACATGCATGTGTGTATATTAAACCTCTTTCCAACTGCAGTTTTGCTGGCAGGTGCTGTACTAGGTTTTGAGCAGCTTTTCATTACCACCTTTTTATCTCTGAATTCTTGTTACAAATTTCTCACCTTCACATTGTCTTTTTTCTGCAAGCATTTCCTCTTACATTTCCATTGTCAGCTGTTTACCTTTTTATTTTCATTTGTCACGACTTTACTTCTTTTGCATCTAATGAGCAAGTTATTTTTAATATGAAGTGAGTTGGGGAGATTTTTGATCCATTTGTATGAGGAATAGCCTCATTAGCGCTTGAGGATCTAGTATGTCTGTTCTATCTTTTAGCATCCATAGAAATGTTCGAAAGGACATTACAAGTGAAAAGTATACACTTATATATATCTTAGCTTGTTTCTTGTAGTCCATACACTGCTCACCTCTTGTTGCTTATGAAAACAACATTTATAGAATTAATGTGCAAATGTGCAATTTTATATGAACTTCTAAAACTATTGACCATTCTTGTTGGCTACCTGTCATGGACAGATTGATCCGACTGAACGATTGGATCCTGAAGTGGAAGACATTCTTGTTGATATTGCTGATGACTTTGTCGAATCTGTATGTTCTATTTCTCCTGCATTTTGGGTAGTAATAAGCATCAATATGCATATCTTTGAGTTTCCATGATTTGTTTTTATTGCATAGCCACCATCCCAAATTGTGCAGGCTCAGGCACTCCTACTCATTGATTGATTATGCTCGAAGTAGCCTACTGGTGGCATGACTAAGGTTCATTCATGTGTGTGTGTGTGTGTTTAGGTTTAAGTGGTTGCCTGGCTGGGTGTATTAAAGTGGTAGGGACTTTGTTAGGGCTTAGATATAAGTTAGAGGTCTTGAGTTTGAATCTTACCCTTGGATACATAGTGAATTACTATAAATTTGTGAATGGATGGGAGGCAAATTTTCACCCCTTCAAGTGTTGTGTTTTGTTGAAAAAAAAGGAAGCCAGTAGTGGGTTAAAAAAATTGTTATCAACGATTGGTCAGTTTTACTGAGGATGTCTTTTGTGGTGTTGGTGGCTTATGCAGCAGTGCTTTTCTGTTTCGGCAGTATTGGTGGTGTGGCAGCGGTCATAGTGTTTCAGCACTGGTTGCTGTGTAGCAAGTAGTGGCAGTGGTTCATCTAGTGACCTAGGGTTTTAGTTGGAGTTTGTTCCCATGCATCTCAGTTTTATGTCATGTTCAGTAGCAGTGTTCTGTTAACAACGCACATACCGTTTCAACAATTCAACTTTCGACGGGATCTGGTTCCAGGTCATATTTACATTAGTAGTTTGATTGCAGTTGGTTTACTTGGTGGTGGGCTAGACTCGGTTGTTTTTTTTAGCTGTTTGGATTTCAGTTGAAAGCATTAGAAGGTTGCTTCATATAAAATTCTAGCTCTCCCATTACCAAAAAGCATTTATCTAATATTCAACTGTGTAGCATAAAAGCACCATGTGGATGAACCACAACAGGTCTAAAATCTCTCTGCTCAGATTGGGTGTGGTTGTGCCTTTTTAGTGTCATCAACAGTCAACACATGGTTCATGATTAATAATTTATGCCTTTATATAACTAGAAAAACTATATGCTATTAACTAATGATCTAACTTGTTAGACATAAGAATCTTTGTGCTCTGAAATACGGATACCTCTTGTTAGGCACATATAAAACTTGCTAGCAATGCTAGTGATATTTGCTCATAATGACATACGTTAGAAACAGATTTTGCGGAATGGTCTGTAGACATATAAAGGGGTTCCATTATTTGGCTGCTGTTAATTTTCGGCAATTTCAAAATTCAAAATTCAAAATCATGGTTAAAACTGAAATTCCCTACTTAAGATAGCGGCTGATTAACAGAAGTTCTTGATTTCCAGTGATTTACATTAAAAAAAAAACAAAGAAAAATCTTGGATGCTTTGAAATCTTGTGTTACTCCCATGAGCTTCAGGTACTGCATTCACATTGGTCCATGCCTTAACTTGAACTTATATGCATTTCCAGTTTATCTGTTTATGGTGGTCAATGTTTAACATCTCGTGGTCTTATGAGCTGCATCTCATAATTGCTCCAGGTTACAACCTTTGCTTGCTCTTTGGCCAAACATCGTAAATCAAATACCCTGGAGTCCAAGGACATTCTTCTGCATCTGGGTTAGAACCAATATTTTAATCCTATAGATTGTTTCTTTACTTCGTATATAAAATTCTGATATCGATGATTGATCATAAGCTAAAATGGATTTTTACAGAAAGAAACTGGAACATGAGTCTTCCGGGGTTCGGTGGAGATGAAATTAAGTGCTACAAGAAACCAGTAAGACTATTCTTTTATGGAGGTCCTATCAGCAACTGATCTTCAAAACTTTTATATATAACATTGAGTGCTTGTTGGTTTCAGTTTGCTAATGATGTTCACCGAGAGCGGTTGGCTGCAGTATGTGCACTTGCTAAAGCTTGTATGGTTTTGATATTTGATTCAAAAGAAAGTAATTGAACCACTTTTTGTTGATTGTTATATTCCAGATAAAGAAGTCGGTTGCCGCAGCTGAGGCGCCAAATGTGAAGAGTTCAGGTGGACAAGCTAGTGGTGGTGCGAAAGGTCATCCAGCAAAGGCACCTGGTCTTGTTATCGGTTCCCCAAACCCAAAGGCTCGTGAGACCCCAGCTGCCCCATAATTATCACTGATGGCTAGGTGATCGGTTAGTTCTTACTTACTGAATTAGGCTTTTGTAGAAAATGATAGTATATACCAGTGTTCCTTTTAGCTGTGAAGACTCAAACTCTTTACAAAACTTTTTGATAATATAGATCTCTTGTTGGTGATGTCTTGGAATGCATGTGTGATCATCTCCTTTGAAAAGCTTTGATCATTTCTATTGTCATATTTTTAAGGGAAATTTACCAAGAAAGGTAATATAAAATATGAAATTTGACAATAAAGGTATTGTAAAATTTTTTAGGCCGAGAAAGATAACGTAAAATTTTAGTTTGACCGAGAAAGGACATGAAATTCAAATTTTAGGCCAAGAAAGATACTCAAATGTTGTTCTTTTACCAAAAAAGGGATCATAAAAATAAAACTTGACCTTCGTAATTGGTCATCAATACCATTTTTTTGACAAAATTGAATTTTATATTACCTTTCTTGGCTTAAAAAATTTCACGTTACCTTTATTGTCAATTATTTTATTTTATGTTACATTTCTTGGTAATTTTTCCTATTTTTTATTCATACGATTAGTCACAATATATATGCTAGTAACCGAAGCATATAACTCCACTGCCCACTGGGCCGGCTTAGTGGTCGAAAGTTCTTGAGTATTACCCTGCAGGCTTCACCTTATGAGACCTGAGTATATATAGTTGAAATCTGGTCTATAACTAATGGTATATTGGACGCAACGTTAGATAAAATGTTTTTGAATCGAGTGATGTGTGTGACTGTGTTCCATAGTCTATCTGAATACGATTGATTTTCATGCCGAATTGTTTACGTGGATGAGATTTGGGACAGTCAACAAACTAACTTCTCAGCAACACTAGTGTTTTCAAGCATTTCGGCAAGTTTACTCGAAACCAATTGCCTTAAGAAATCGACATTCAAACACTGAATATCCTAGACCATTTATGGTACGCACGGAGGCGAAACTTAGTTCAAAATTTGACAGATATTGAATGATTTCGCTTATGGTTAATTAACAGCTTAAATTTATGTTCTGAAAACTCCAGGTTCCATGGAGCTTGTAACAATGGGTGTAAAAGCAAATGAAACCTTTAGGTTTATAGCTTCATTTTACCTTTTCCGGATACATCCTTATACTCGGTTTTCAGTTAACCATGGACTTAAAACGACTAGCAAACGGAGGCAGGCTCGTATGCATTGTTCTTGAGAACTTTCATGAAACATGTTAACTTCTATCGAAACTGCTAAAACATGAAGACTGGCTAGGTTAACGAATGAAACTTAACAGTAACACATTTGATGGATTTCACGAGCCTTCGATGAAATTTTACGGATGGCTAAATATCGAGAACTAATGAAGCTACATTTGGAAGACACAATGGTACAAAACTATTCAACCTTTCTATGTTACATTTTAGGGCCAATTGATAATCTTGGGTGTGCTCATTGTTGCTACTCAACCACAAAAAATAGGTTGTATTTCTTTCCTTGCTTCTTGTTTCTTTTGGTGAATGATTGAAACCCAATGTGAAATTAAAATCATATATGTTTGATAAAACTAATTGTAGTTTTGAGCTAGAGTTGTGAGTTGTAGTTGTAGCTTTAGGTGACTGGAATTTTTGAGAGATAAACTTTTAAAAAAAGTAAAGTTTTGGTTTTATATAGATCTATTAGTAAAACGAGATGAGAGTAAAATAAACGGAAAAATCTAAACCAACTTAAATCTTGTGATTTTTAGAACAAAAAACCAAACATATGGCTTTTTAATGTTTTATTTGGTTTTGTGGTTTTTTGCTCACCCATAATAAGAAAATATGAATCAACATCACTTCCTATAAAATATAATAAAAAATCATTTTGTGATGTCCAAAAAAATTAAAACCAAACCAAAAACCAAAAAAAAGAAAAACCAAATCAAAAAACCAAAACCGAAATAGAAAAAGCTTATTTGGTTTTATAATTTAGAAAAACCAAAAAACCTAAACTGAAACAATATATTCAGATATAAAATTCAAGAGTATACTCACTTCTAAACACCATACATTCTCATATATGTATCCAAGACACATTCACATATGTATATAATTTATATGTTGATGGTTCAATAGGTTGGAAGACGTCTAAAGAAATAATGACATTTGAGAGAAAAAAATCGACGATATTCTATACATAAACACAACTAACAAAAATCACATATATAAAAGTCAACAATAATATTATAAAATTTAAAATTGATAAGGAATATGAACTTTTAAATAAATTAGTAATATACAGTTTTAATTAAAATATAAAAAAATTATAAATAAAATACCAACAATAGAACATAAGTATATTTATAAATAAAATAAGTGTGTTTATAAGTAGTAAAACAAATAATATAATTACAAAGAAAAGTAAAATAAAATAAATTTTGGACTATAAATGGTAAATAATAAAATAAAGAGACTAAAAACGTCACAGTGAAAATGGTAAAAATGTCGTTATTACAAATTTAACGGTTCTGTCGTTAAGTTTAACAGACGAGAGACTAAAACCAGACAAAATTAACAAAATAGGATTGAAATTAGGATTATTAAGCTTGAGAGACTGAATCTAAGTAAACCATCAAGCCAAAATGAAAAATGTCATTTACTTTTATAATAATAATAAAAACAATAACTTTATTTTTATTGGAATGCATTTATAGTTTTACTACTTTGATAAAAGAAAACTACTTTGATAAAAGAGGCTATGGACTCCTTCGTCTACACTCCATTACCATGTGCCAGTGCTTCCTCCCACTCATCCCGCCATCTCTCTCTCTCTCTCCCAAATGATTTCTACTCCTGCAACAAGCAATCCCTCTCTCTCTCTCTCTCTCTCTCTCTCTCTCTCTCTCTCTCTCTCTCTCTCTCTCTCTCTCTCTCTCTCTCTCTCTCTCTCTCTCTCTCTCTAACTGTTACGATCGATCGAGTAACATTTGAGCACTTTTGCCGTTTCATCCTTCAATCTCTTTCTACATTTTCACCACTCAAATCCACATTCAACTCAACCACCATTTTCTCTCCAGATTATTCATCTCTTCTTCAATCAATTTGTGAGTTTCTAATTCTACCCCCAATTCACCTTTTGTTATCTATGTCATCTAGATATGGAAGCTTTTAATTAGGAAAAAAATGGAGATTATACATCACTTCTTTCTCATTCTTGTTTTGTTCTTTGGGGTTGTTTTTTCTTTAGTTTCCACTGAACCCATTCAAGAAAAGAAGATTTTGCTCCATTTCATTCGAAACATTCCTCATTCTCCACTCATCAATTGGGATTTCAATTCTTCGGTTTGTAGTAACTGGACTGGTGTCACTTGTGATCATAATCGTTCCACCATTATTGCTCTTCGTTTGCCTGCAACTAGTCTTGATGGTCCTATACCTCCAAACACTCTTAGTCAACTGTCTAATCTTCAAATCTTGAGTTTGAGATCGAATCGATTATCGGGACCTTTTCCTTTGGATTTCTATAATCTAAGAAACTTAACAGCTCTCCATCTACAATCCAATGCCTTTTATGGTCCTTTACCTTTGAATTTATCTTTCTGGAACAATCTCTCTGTTCTTAATCTCTCCAATAATGGTTTCAATGGAAGCATCTCTTCTTCTTTTTCAAGTTTGACTCATCTCACAGCCTTGAGTCTTGCTAACAATTCGCTTTCTGGTGAAATCCCCAATTTTAGCACAACAAGTTTACAAATTCTTGATTTGTCAGATAACAATCTAACTGGAACTGTTCCTCAATCGCTCAAGAGATTTCCTACCTCAGCTTTTCTAGGAAATAATCTTGATCTTGATCTTGAAGCTTCTTCATCACTTCCGGCTCTTTCTCCTACCAGCCAAACATCAAACAAATCCTCAAAACTGGGTGAAATTCCAATCATTGCAATTGTAATTGGCAGTTTCGTGTTAGTGTTAGGACTACTTTCATTGCTGATTGTTCTTCGATACTCGAAGAAAGAAGGTGGAAACAATGATTTGCAGATGACAGAAAAGAAGGAAAAGGGTGTGGAGAAACTGCGATCGAGGAGCCACCATGAAAATGGAAACCGAAAGCTTGTTTTCTTCGATGGAAGTAAAGTTGGGTTTGATTTGGAGGATTTGTTTATGGCTTCGGCAGAGGTTCTTGGTAAGGGAACTTTTGGTACGACTTATAAAGCAACAATGGAGGATTCAAGTTCGGTAGCGGTTAAGAGATTGATAGTAAGCATAGGAAGACGAGAGTTTGAAGAACAAATGGAGATCGTCGGAAACTTAAGACATGATAATGTGGTTCCGTTAATGGCGTATTACTACTCGAAAGACGAAAAGCTAATGGTGTATGACTACTATGATCAAGGGAGTGTTTCTTCGATGTTGCATGGTATGATTTTCTGATTTACTAAACAGTTAGATTACGAAAAAAGACATATTTTCTTTAATTTGGGTAACATGTTAGATATTTTTTTGGGATGTTAACGGGGTGTTATTCAGGCGGGTTAACTGGGTATTAGGTTATTTGGATTTGAATGTGTGAGTTAGCTAATCGGTTTTGGGTTAAATGAGCATCGGTTATTCAGTTTGGGTTAAATGTGTTATTCGGTTTTGATATAAAAAATGAAATTATCTACAAAGTAGTTTAAACGGGTTAAATGAGTTGCATAATTTGGGTAAAACGGGTTACATGGTATGATTTTCTGATTCACTAACGGTTAATTACGAAAAAAGATAGTATTGTCGTACTTTTTCTAATTTGGGTAAGATATTATATATGTATATATTTGGAAATTATACTAACGAAAACACACCAATTAAGGTGATCTGGTAATCTTTGAAAGGTGTCACGTCAGATTGACTTGTCAAAGATACGTCAAAAAGTTTTTGTGTTTAGTTAATGAAAACTATTTATTTTTCAATTTCAGTTTTCAAGTTATCGTTTTCAGAAAAAACAAGAGTTTCTATAAAAAGTGAAAACTTGTTTAGAGGATAAAGTTTTAGTTTTAAGAAAAATAGGATGGATGATTATAAAATAAGAAAAATAGGATAGATGATAGAATAGTGAGAGAAAAAAAGAGAGGATTATAAAGAAATTTAGGATATGTGATAGAAAAGTAAGAAAGAGAATATGAAAAATGGTATTTTTAAAATGAAATTATAATTTATGAAATTAATGTTAACTAAACAAGTTTTTATTTTTTTGAAAAATGAGATGAAAATTTTCGGTAACTAAACACACCCTATATACTGTCTAGACGAAAATGGTAATATTATCTGGATTGATATGTTTTCATTAGTATAATCTTTCAATAGAAAAAAAATTAATACGTCACCCAAAATATGAGAAAAACTGATAATATGTTACATTTTTTCATAATTAAAATCCGCTCTCTTACGTTTTGGTAGTTGATGAGTTTACGGGTTTACAGCGAAAAGAGGCGAAAATCGGACTCCTTTAGATTGGGAAAGCCGATTGAGAATAGCCATCGGAGCAGCAAGAGGAATAACTCATATCCACACACAAGCTACCGGAAAGCTTGTTCATGGAAACATCAAAGCCTCAAACATCTTCCTAAACCGTCAACGGTACGGTTGTGTTTGTGATCTTGGCCTGGCAACGGTGATGAGTCCGATGGTGGCTCCGGTGTCAAGAACCGGCGGATACCATGCACCCGAACTAACCAACACCCGAAAGGTCTACCAAGCATCGGATGTCTACTCGTTTGGGGTTCTACTTCTAGAGCTTCTCACGGGAAAGTCGCCTACTCATGCAACGTGTGGCAATGAGGTCGTAAACTTGGTGAGATGGGTTCAGTCGGTGGTTCAAGAGGAATGGACGGCAGAGGTTTTCGACGTGGAGCTTTTGAGGTATCCAAATATAGAAGTAGAGATGGTCGAGATGTTACAGATAGGAATGCAGTGTGTGGCAAAGTCGCCGGAACAGAGACCTAAAATGGCGGAGGTGGTGAATTTGGTGGAGAACATTCGATCGGGTGCTCGCCACGTCAGCTCTAACGATGTTTATGTTTAACCAGAGAGGCCGAGATCAAATCAACTTCTGTAATAGCATAATAGATAGAAACATTTACTTCTAACACACATAACTTTGCATAATCAAGAACTTTGCTGTGATTTTCTATTGACCTATGTCTATTCATACGATTTGCGTTAAGAGTTGTTAACCGATTTACGCTCCAAATTAACCAAAAATCATGTTCAACTGGCTTTAAATTTGAAAAGTTGCAAACGAAAAACAGTTATAAACAACATGATGATATAGTTTTACCGATCGGTGGTCTCTATCAATGAAATTACTACAAGGAGTAAAAGAATCTTTATAATCATCATATGATGATATTGCTTACGAATACGAAGAATGACTGGCGTGAGCTGCTCATGCCAGTCGTTAAAACTACAATGAGTAAAAGAATCTTTATAGAGACCATTGGTCGTTAAAACAATTATAAGCAACATGATGATATAGTTTTAACGACTGGCATGAGCAGCTCTTTACTTGTTTACAATTCTTATTCGGGTTCCACTTGGGATTTAAGTAAAAAATCTTTTTAGTGGAGAAGATACCATTGTAATCCAAGAGAAATATTCAAAAGTTGTGTTAAAACGAGTGCCGAAGAAGAAGGCCACATAGTTTTACCTTCAATCTCCTCAAACCGTATTTTTGTAATTAGTTCAGAAGCAACATATATGGTATTCAAAAGTATCAATGACACAAGAACTAAGTGGTTGTTTGTTTACTTCTTAACGGAATCATTAAGATCAGGCTCGTTTAAAGGTTAAACCAACTCTTAATGATTCCATTTAGCATTAAACAAACAAAGGCTAAGTACGTGATATGAATTACTTTAAGTCAGGAAGACAATTTACATTCGTACTAAGTTGAATTCGGTTCTAAAAGAGATTGCATATATGATAGATGACGCGAAACTTAAAAAGGAATGCACAATTTGCATACAGAAAACAACATTTGTATTATTGTTTAGATAAGTGAACTTCCAATCCATAATTTGATGTGCTTTTCATAGATTCCATTAACACCCTTGCAATCTTTCAGTCTTTCAAGTACTAGCCATGAGAAGATCATACTCGGTCGGGACAATAACTACGAAGAAATTATCGCTTAATTCACTTAAATAGAGCCTCTCGACAGCGGCAAGGGGCAAGAGCAATATTGAGGCACGAAGCGCATGAGGCGATAGAAATAGTGCACCACGATCACTGAGGCGTTGCGATTGAAGAAGGCGCATTGAGGCAATACGATTGGGACCCTTAGCACATCGGTGCGCCTCGCGCTTTTTAAAAACCACTAAGTCTTTATATTAGTTTATCATTCTACTCATTAACACTCCCATGTTCCAGTGTGATTGTTTGCTTTCTTTCATCCTTGTAAGACAATACATATTTTCTCCATTGGAAAAGGGACCTGCTACCTAAGATAACAATCTTAGAATTGCTACCTGAAAATTAAAATTATATTAATTTATTTTAGATTTATTAAAGTTAAAGGTACAGTTATATTATTAGAAAAGTTTTAAAAAATGTAACATATTTCAGGTCATTTTTATTTGGGTTAAAGTCGTACGAATGCAACATACTTTTCTCAATTTACCTAAATGACTAATTAACTTTATTACTTGACCAGACGGTATTTGTACTCCAAAATCATTTGTCGATATGGTACCTGTAACAAGTAACTATCTGATATGGTAAATCAACGTAAGCATCATGTCATTAAAACCTGCTACGTTGTCATTTGAATCAGCAAAAACTGTCATGTCAACATAGTTACTGGTTACGCGTACCATATCGACAAGTTATTTTGGAGTACAACGTGGATTTTGATCTATATAAATAATTTAGAAAATCCACATAATCATATATAGATCATTTTCATACTTCTAAAAACACAAATATAAGATCTTTACCGGTAGAACCGGTAATCAAAAGTACCATCTCAACAATAAATTTGTATGACTTTAACCCTTTTTATTTTGATTAATAGACTGTACCCTCTTGTTGTTATAAAGTTGATTTTGACAGAGAAGAATTCTATCTATATCGTATGTCTACTATCGATTCGATATATATTGGATATTATTTCCACTATATCTCACACTTCTTCTTTTATTTTTCTGGGTTGAGATAAAAACCGTTCTTACTGTATGAACTTCTAAATGCATAAATTTACAAGAAAATGCATAAATTTTTTAACATAAAATTTGTGAAATTTTTTCATATTAAATTTATATAAAAAATCATAAATTTTTGCACATGAAATTTATGAATTTTTGTGAATTATTTTTAATAATTGTGAATTTTTAATATAAATTTTCATTTTTAGAGGTTCTTACGGTAAAAATGGTTTTTATAAAACCCAACCTTTACCTTTTATCACTATCCATATCATTTAACCATTCTCTTGACTAGTGTATATCCTAATATTAATCATATATCCTCTTCTTAATTAGTCTTGATATTGTTTAACTTCATATTATTAGTAAAATTAATGAGTGTAAATGAAATGTATGATTAGTAAAAATTAATAAAAAAAGAACGTGTATATAACATAACCCTTTTAAATATTGGAATGTATAACAATCCTATTTTAATTTTAATTTAAATTAAATATGTTGATAAAAATTATTAGACACAAGAAGGCAAAAAGGTCGTGGGGTACGGGTGTGGAAATCAAAGAAAAGATCAAGATCTTTTTGCCCATAATTTTGTACTTGAAACTTATATTTTATTATTGAAAGTATATAAAAATAATGCATTTCCATGTAGGATTATGACAGAGTTTCATAAAGCCCAGTTGACCTCCACTAAAATTTGATTATTATTATTATTATTATTATTATTATTATTATTATTATTATTATTATTATTATTATTATTAAACAAATAAATAGTGTTTATGTGGCTAATTGTAGTTGTAGTGGTTGTTTTGTACTTTGGAAGTATGGGTAACTTGTGTGCTTTGTCTCTTAATTATTCATATTAGTTGCTAATCATTCTCTTTAAATTATTATTTTTCATCTGTAAAGTCTATTCACACTTACAACTTGAGATAATACATACTACATTGTGGTGGCTCCTTGATAAATTTGAATAAATGGTTGGTTTTTTAAAATCTTCAACTGTTACTGGAAGGAGTAGCAATTTCGACCCATTCAAGCAAACACGTCAAACAGTTTAACGATCAAAAGACAAAAATTTAACATAAATGTGAATTTTTTTTTTTTTTCAAAAAACATATTGTTTGATACGCCATTTTTTATAATTTTACTTTTTAAAAAATTATGTTCTAACTTATTTTTTATTACGGGTCATTTTGATCATCCCGCCCGTTTAGACCATTTGGTCGAAATTGTCACCCTTACTAGTATTCGCATTGGTTTGGTTTTAAAACCATAAAGTATAAATCTTCATCTTTTGAATATGAGTTATTATATTTATCAAGTGCTCAAGCTTAGGTTTGGTTTTGTAAGTTTTATATAGGTAACGACTTATTAGATTGCATACATTGTTTGGATTTTTTTAAACAGTTTTGGTAAAAATCATTTAAGATTTTGAAATCGAATTTCAAAAGTTATCAGTATCTTTTTTTTAATACAATATACAACATTAGAAAAACTTAATCTTTGTTGTTTGACCCCTATCCTATTAACATGGATACATCCATGATAATAAATTACCATTTTTAATAATATCTTTATATATTAATAAAAGAGAACAATTAATGCCACATGTCACCACCTCAATTAACCAAAAAATTATTTTCCCTCCAAAATTTCCTAATATAACTTTCTCATTTAAATCATCTAATTGATTTTACAAAGTAGTTAAAAACTAAAATTAATTACAATGTAATTTGTAATTTAAGTTTTATTAATGAAAGCCCATTTAATTAAATCACTTCAAAATTTAACACTTAAATTTACCTAAATGTTCTGTTTTAAATTATTTTATAAAGTTTTAAGAAATTCTTTACTATGTAAATTTACCACATTAAACATGTTTATATCTTGTATTTTTATTATAAGAATAAGAATATAACACAAAATTTTCATATTTTTAATATTTTTTATTAATATAGTATTGATACTTAATTATTTTTTTATTTTATAACAATAAAATAAATTCGTATCTTTATTAAAAATCATTATTATCAAATATACCTATATAATATATATGTTCATTTATCTATCTATAATATTAATATATTAAATGATGCCACTTGACGCCTAACTAAAATATCAATTAGCAGAACATGGATGTGATACCTGTTTTTAAACTAATTTCTTTGCTAAATTATAATTAAATAGATGTAGGAAAAAGTCGGCCTATTACCTCGGATTTTTGTTTGAAATTTGAGTTCACAACCCATGTATTTATTTAGCTACTTATCTAAACTTTTTAAAAATGTTAAAATAAATTATTAAATTAACTTCGAAAAAAAAGTTCGACTATTTACCGAATTTTTATAATATTTTTCTTTTGTCGTTATTATTTAATTTTTATTTATGTAATTGTTTTCTTTGATTTCCTGCTTTATATATTTTCACTAATCTTTTTATTAGTATAATATTGCTATTTTATTTTTTGTTTCTATGATTATTTTTTGAATTTATACTAATTTTTATAAAAAGAGTTATTTAACTATTCCGTGTAATACATGGGTAATAAACTAGTAAGAAAATAAAAAAACAAATTACAAAACAAATTTATACTTAAATGATTAAAAATTTGTCACCATGGTTTCAAAAAGAATTATGTACAAAGTAAGTTTTACAAGTCAGTGGTAATTAATAAATTAAAGAGATTTTACTATTTGTGGATAATAAACTATTACTAGTTTATAACCCACGTATTACGTGGATATTTTTAATTAAATTTATTTATATAAAATGTATATGAGTAAAAATAAAAACATACAAAAATAATAATTGTGTTTATTTTTTATAATTTACAGGTTAAAAAATAGAGTATATTTATCTTTTTTAAAAATATTTAATTGTATTTATCTTTTATTTTTTATAAGTTGTAATTAACTTTTTGGTGAACGTAGAGGTAACACGTGACATTTGATGTTTTCTTTTATTATACATAATAATAATAATTTCCACAACTAATTCAAATTTTTTACATTTGGATCTAATTATGATTATTATGGATAATAATGATAGATATTTATTTTAGCTAAACATTAATTTTAAATGTTACAAAATCTAATTTATTACTAATTAATTAATGAAAAAAAAATAAAGTCAAAATTTAATGCAATTAAGTTAATGTGTTAAATTTGGAAAAAGAGGTTATTAAAAAAAAATTTCTTGTATTGTATAAGTGACATATGACATGAATTGTTTTGTTTTATTATAATATATAGGTTAATCAACCCATGTAAGTATTACATGGGTTGATTTAGAAAATACATATTTTTAATATTTTAATAAATTATTATAAAATTTATATATAATTAAAATAAAAAAAATTGAAAGCTAGTTAAATTAAAGATAAAAAATACTTAGTTGTTTGATATTAAATAAAGAAATATTATTATATTGTATTATTAAAAACAGATAATATGAGTTTGCAAAAAAAAGAATGTTTCTTTTAAATTTTATTAACTTCAAATATGAAATATCAATGTAAGAAACAAAACACTTCAATTATGTGAATGTGTATATATTTTGAAAATGATAAAATATAAAAATGGAATATCTGAAAATCAACAATAAAAATTTATCATATTCACAATTGAAGTTTTATCATTTAAATTTTAAATCTTGTTAGCAAAACAAGTAACAAAAATTTTTAACTTTATTTACTACACTTCTACATTTAAATCCAAATTTTTACATTTGAATTTAACTATGATCATTAAGGATAATAATGACACATATTTATTTTAGGTAAATATTAATTTAATATTAATTCATTAATGAAAAAATTAAAATTAAAATTTAATGTAATTAAGTTAAGGTAGTAAATTTGGAAAATGAATCAAAAAAATGGCATATGTATAATTATTGATTTTAATTAAAGGTATAAGAAACATTTCATAAATAATTATGAGTTGTCATTAATCTAGACCATTGATTTCTTTCCATCCAATGGTCCAGAAACTACAAATGGTTTTCTTATTATATATAGTATAGATTTTTGTAGATTTTGGAAAAGAAGATTGATTTTGGAATTTAATGGTTTGAACTATTAACGAGATTTTCGAGGAGTGAAATCAAAACGTTTGATTCATAGATTTTGAATGTATCTAATGAAAAATGGATAAAATTTCATTCTGGTTGTTAAATTACATAAACTACAAATGTTGATAATAAAAATATCGTAAAACTTGTTTCTTTTAAAGAACACAATTTAAAAAATGTAACATAAAATAGAAATATTGACATAATGATATCATAAAAAGTTTTTAAGGTAAAAAAATTAACATAAAATTCTATTTTATGACAAGATATGATATGAAATTCAAAATTTAAACAGAGAAAAGATAATTAAATGTTTTTTTTAAAAAAAACACTTAAAATTATTTTTTTTTTACTTTTTTAACCGGTCATTGATATTGTTTTTGTCAAAATTAAACTTGTTCTATTATATTTCTTGGTCTAAAAAAAATTTAACATTACTTATTTCATCAAAAATGTATTTTATATTACATTTCTTGATAAATACTATAAATTTTCTTTTTATCTATAAGGATTTATAAAAATCACCTGTGCTCTACAATAAACGTGTTTTATAGTATAAGATAACAAAAGATAGGAACATAACAAACTCCTAAGAAATCTGATTTACAAAACTATCTGTAACCATTAAGTAGGAGAATTCATCCTATTAGTCTATTACCCCCTCCCCCGACAAACAAAGTAGGGGAGGTTGAGCAGAAACCTTGTCATGAAAATCTAGAGACCGAGAAAGACTTTTAGTGAAAATGTCTACCAACTAAAGATTGGATGGAACAAATTTAGTATGTAGTCTTTCTGATAGTATGAACTCACGAACAAAATGGTAGTCGATATCAACATGTTTAGCACATTTTGAGAAACCGCATTTTGGCTAAGAAACAACACACTTTGATTGTCACATAAAATAGTAGGCCGAGATGAAGGTTAAACATGTAATTCATGAAGAAGATGTGTAATCCAAACGATTTCAACAACGATGTTACCCTCTATTCTACTTAATTCTATTGACTTGACCCTATCTCACCGCATCCTACTGAGATGAAGTAGGCCGAGATGAAGGCCCTGACCCTATCCCATCTCATATTACCCCTTATTCTACTTAACCATATGGACCTAACCCCAACCTTTACTTTACCCATCCTATCCTACCTAACTACCCTACCCATCCCACCATATCTATCATGTTTCATCATCATCATTACACTTCATCCATCCCAACCCACCTTAACACACCATCTCAATTTAGGGTTTGTTTGACAAAAACTAGCTGAAGTTTATGGTAATTGGAACTTTTGTTAATACAATATATTTGGTAAAGTAACAGGAGTTGAAAAATATATGATGGCATTAAAGTACATAAAAACAAATAAACCAACAATCATAGATAAATGATGTTGTTTTGATAATTTAATTTTTCATAAGCTCAAGCTATTTGAAGTAATTTATGGTTTAAGTAGTTATGATTTTAATAAGCTTTTCGGAAAAAAAACTCACCACACAATTTAAGAATAAATATAACTGAAAGTTTTAAAACCCATAAATTTAAACTATCATAAGTTATATGCCAAACAGTTCTTAAATATGTGATGAAGAGTTATTTAAATTAGAGAATATGATGAGTGAGATTGATATATTTTATAAGATGAAATATTGAAGAATTGGAGGACTCGAGTGTTTTCGTCAAGAACCTGTCATGTTTAGTTGACGAAAACTTATTATCGGTTTTCAATCAAATATTCAAAAAAAAAAAACAAAGTTTTCAAATTTACTTCTCCCGAAACATGTGAAAATTCTCAAAACAAACATTCTAAACATGATTTTAGAATTTTAAAAACTCATTGCTTTCATTTAAATTAGAAAATTGTTGAAAATTTTGAAATCAAGTCGTTCATTTTCACTACAAAATTTTAAACATGTTCAAATCTAATTGTGTGGTTTCTTCGTCTATTTGTATTTTAATCAATGCGAATCTATTCAAGTGTTCAAGGAATCAAATTTGTGTTTGTAAGGAGTTAGTTGTGATTAGCACATTTTTTAAAGGTCTATTAAATAACAAGCAATAGATAGAAAGTGTAATAAAGTAGTTAAGATAGTTAACAAACTGTTAACTATCTCTAACAAACTAGTCTATAAGTACTGAGAATTGGTTCATGTAAGATCATACTCTTGATCACAATTCTGTTTTCATTCAGTTGTAATCTTTTCTTAGTCTAATAACAAAGTTCTTGATTTCTCAATTCAATTCTCATAATTGGTATCAGAGACTAGTTGCGATCTTGTGACCTGCGCGTAATTCTGCTGCCACAATCCTCTACGTAATCACTGTCAGTCTGAAGAAGAGCAATTCAAATCAGTTAATCAACATGGTGTCGACCAAATTTGATTTGGAAAAATTTGATGGGAAGAATGATTTTGGCCTGTGGAGACTAAAGATGAAAGCACTGTTAGTACACCAGGGATTGGACGATGCACTGGCCGGAGAAGACGCTTTACCAGATACCTTGTCTGATAAAGAAAGAAGAAATATCCTACAGAAGGCACATAGTGCAATAATCCTGAGTCTTGGAGACAGAGTTCTCAGAGAGGTGTCAAAAGAGACCACAGCTGCTGGAGTTTGGAGTAAACTCGAATGTCTGTACATGACAAAGTCTTTGGCTAACAGGCTTTATCTTAAAAAAACGATTATACACCTTTTGTATGGTCTCTGGAAAGTCACTAGAGGATCATGTTGATGAATTCAACAAGTTGGTGTTGGACCTTGAAAACATAGAGGTTAAAATCGATGAAGAAGACAGGGCAATTATTTTTCTCACTTCTCTCCCTTCAATGTATGAACATTTTGTTGATACTTTGATGTTTGGAAGGGATAGTTTGACAATGGAAGAGGTGTTGGCTGCTATCAACTCAAAAGAACTCAAGAAGAAGACAGATCACAGAACAGAACCTGCTGAGGTTCTGAATGTGAGAGGAAGACAAGAGAAAGAAGTTTCAAGAAGAAGGGATCTTCAAGATCCAAGTCTAGAGGCAACAGAAGATGCTATGAGTGTCAATCAGAGACACACATAAGGAGGGACTGCCCAGAGTGGAAGAAAAAGAATTCAGAAAAATCAAGAGTCCAACATGTTCAGAAGGAAGAAGCACAATCAGATGGATATGATAGTGCTGATGTCCTGATGGTAACTACTGGCAGTACATGTAAAGACTGGATATTGGACTCAGGTTGCTCACATCACATGACACCCAATAAACAACTTCTCACTGATTTCAAGGCAGAAAGGATAGGGAGTGTACTTCTTGGTGATGACAGTCCATGTAACATTGCAGGAGTAGGCAATGTGGTGCTGAGAATGAATGATGGAACTGATGTCAAGCTAAGTGATGTAAGGTACATTCCAAACTTGAAGAGGAATTTGATTTCCATTGGTAGTCTTGAAAAGGAAGGCATGCATGCAAAGATCAGTGGTGGGAAGATGAAGGTGGTCAAAGGAACTCGTGTTGTGATGCAAGGTTCAAGAAGGAACAACAATATCTATGTACTAGATGGAGTGGTACAAGCAAGTATGAATTGTAGTTCCAGTGACAACCAAGTTCAAGAAACCATGAAGTGGCACTCAAGGCTTGGTCATATGAGTCTGCAAGGTCTGAAAGAACTAGAGAAAGATGGTTTGCTTGGGAATTTCAAAGTCACAGATCTTGAATTCTGTGAACATTGTGTGATGGGTAAGGCACATAGGGTGAAATTCAACAGAAGTAGTCATAAAAGTGGAGCAGTTCTAGAATATGTACATTCAGATTTATGGGGTCCTGCTAGGACAGAAACGCTTGGAGGTGCTAGATACTTCATGTCAATCATTGATGACTACTCAAGGAAGGTGTGGGTATACCTGTTAAAGGCTAAACATGAAGCATTTAAAAGGTTCAAAGAGTGGAAGCAGATGGTGGAGGTGCAGACAGACAGGAAAGTAAAGAGGTTAAGGACAGATAATGGGCTAGAGTTCTGTAATTTGGAGTTTAATGAATTCTGTCATGCTCATGGAATCAGAAGACACTTGACTGTTCCTGGGACTCCACAGCAGAATGGATTGGCAGAAAGAATGAACAGAACACTTCTGAACAAAGTTAGATGCATGCTGTCTCAGTCAGGGATGCCAAAGCTATTTTGGGGAGAAGCAGTAACAACAGCTGCTTATCTCATAAATAGATCACCATCAGCAGCATTGGACAATCAAACACCAGTCAGTCAGTGGTCAGATGAGAAGACTGATTATTCGGTGTTAAGACCATTTGGATGTGCAACCTATGCTCATATGGATCAAGGCAAACTTGAAGACAGAGCACTCAAATGTGTATTATTGGGATATCCTGATGGAGTAAAAGTATATAAGCTATGGAGATGTGATGGTGGTTCAAAAGGGGTGATTTTAAGTAGAAATGTGGTGTTCAATGAAGGGCTATTCTATAAAGATGTTGGGAAGAGTGATAATATGACAAGTCAAGGACCTCAGATTGAGGTGGAGCTTGACTCAGAAAGGAATAGTCAGCCTGAGGTGGAGCTTGATCAGCAACAAATAGGTGATGGAAGTTATCAGCTAGCAAGGGACAGAACTAGGAGGCAAATAGTCAGACCAGTGAGATATAGAGAAGAGGAGGATCTGACAGCAGTGGCTCTGGTTATGGCTGAGGATGAGGCAAGTTATGAGCCAATCTCATTCAAAGATGCAATGGACTCCCCTGACAAAGACAGATGGCTTATGGCTATGGAAGAAGAAATGCAGTCCCTATATGAAAATCAAACGTGGGAACTTGTTGATAAACCAATAGGTAAGAAGTTGGTTGGTTGCAAATGGTTGTACAAATTAAAAGAAGTCCCAGGACAGACTGAACCAAGGTATAAAGCAAGGCTTGTTGCAAAGGGCTACAGTCAAGAGGAAGGAGTAGACTAAACTGAGATCTTCTCACCAGTTGTAAAGCACGCATCTATCAGAGTTGTTCTTACGATTACTGCAGTGTTGAATTTGGAACTGGAACAACTTGATGTTAAAACAGCATTCCTACATGGTGACTTAGAAGAACAAATCTATATGAAGCAGCCAGATGGGTTCAAAAGTCCAGAAGGCAGTGATAAGGTGTGTTTGTTAAAAAGATCTCTCTGTGGATTAAAGCAAGCTCCTAGAAGGTGGTATATCAAGTTTGATGATTACATAGTTGATAATGGATTCAAGAGGTGCAACTATGACAGTTGTGTGTACATTAGAGAATACAAAAGAGGCTGTTTTGTATATCTGCTATTGTACGTGGTTGATATGCTGGTGGCTTGTGATGACAGTGAAGAGATCAGAAGGACAAAGGAGTTGTTAAAGGCAAAATTTGACATGAAAGAGTTAGGAGAAGCAAAGAAGATTTTGGGAATGGAAATCTGGAGAGACAGAAAGAATAGAGTACTAAGGCTATCACAAACAGGTTATATACAGAAAGTTCTTCACAAATTTAATATGAGTGAAGCTAAGTCTGTAAGTACTCCTATGGGAACTCAAATAAAACTGTCAAAATTGGATGCTCCTCAAACAAAAGAAGAAGAAGATGAAATGGTAAATATTCCCTATATTCAGGCAGTTGGAAGTCTGTTGTATCTTATGATATGTACAAGACCAGATCTCTGTTATGCTACTGGAATAGTGAGCAGATTTATGTCCAAACCAGGAAAGAATCACTGGAAGGCTGTTAAATGGATTCTTAGATACTTGAAAGGTACTAAGGATATGGGGCTGGTGTTCAAAGCAGCTAGTGGTGGGCATAAAGTCAACATACATGAATTTTGAGATTTTGATTATGCTAAGGATATTGACAAGGGAAGGTCAATAAGTGGCTATGTTTTCAAAGTTATGGATGGTGTTATAAGCTGGAAGTCTACAGTTCAGAAAGTGGTAGCATTATCATCTACAGAGGCAGAATACATAACACTAACAGAAGCAGTTTGGTTGAAAGGCTTTATAATGGAGTTGAGATTAAATCCAGAAGGGGTGTTAATTCTGTGTGACAATCAAAGTGCAATACATTTGTCTCGAAATCAGGTATATCATGAAAGGACAAAACACATAAATGTGAAGTTGCATTTTATCAGAGACATTATAAAGAAAGGAGAAGTGATAGTTGACAAAGTAAGCACAGAAGAAAATGTAGCAGACATGTTAACCAAGGCTCTGCCAGCAGCAAAGTTCAACTATCATGCAACGAAGTTAAATCTACTTTAAAGATGTATAATCAAGGTGGAGAATGTAAGGAGTTAGTTGTGATTAGCACATTCTTTAAAGGTCTATTAAATAACAAGCAATAGATAGAAAGTGTAATAAAGTAGTTAAGATAGTTAACAAACTGTTAACTATCTCTAACAAACTAGTCTATAAGTACTGAGAATTAGTTCATGTAAGATCATACTCTTGATCACAATTCTGTTTTCATTCAGTTGTAATATTTTCTTAGTCTAATAACAAAGTTCTTGATTTCTCAATTCAATTCTCACAGTGTTCATGGGGGATATAACAATTTATTATCCGGTGTTAGCTTTTTTTAATTTAGAAATGAAATAATTTTTGTGAATTTGACCAAATGGACAAAATTGATTGTCTAATTTCAGAATTAAAGTTAAATAAAGTAATTAAGTCAAGTAGAATATTTTATATAAATTCTTGGCCATTTTAGGTTTTAAAGAAATTATTTAATAAGTTGATAAACTGATAGTATATCATGTATTAAACGAATAAACTGATTTTTAACTGATTTTTATGTATGTATGAAAAAACACAGAAGAAAAGAGGAATAGGATTAGAAACTAACATTCATCGTCTTCTTTAATTCTTACATCATCATCATCATCATCATCATCATCATCATCATCATCATCATCATCATCATCTTCATCATCATCATCATCATCATCATCATCATCATCATCATCATCATCATCATCACCACCACCACCACTCTTAAGCTCAATGTTAGTTTTAATGGCAAAGTCATGAATTGGGGTAATCAAGTGATAAAAGCATGTTTATATGAAGTTTGGAAGTGTTTTGATGTTAAAAGATGATAAAATGGATTTTGGAGCTCAAAATTAAACTAAAAATGAAGAAAATATTGAACAAAAGCACATCTAGTCGACTCGTGACAGAGTCTTGTGACCACGGAGTCGAAACCACAACATGTGTCATGTCCATTACTAACAAGCCAACCATTTTTATGAAAATTAATCTACTTTGGCATTTGGTTCGTGGATTTCATGGGATTCACTGGGATTTGCATTTAAAATCCTATGTTTGGTTCACAAATTTCAGTAAGCATTTAAAATCCCAAGATTTCTTAAATCCCTCACTTATTTGTTATTTAAAAATCCAGCCCCCCTAGGATTTAAAATCCCAGTTATTTTGCATTTTTCAGATTAACAAATTTTTCTTAAAAGATAATGCAGATTCATTGACAAAATCCTGACAAATGCAAATGCTGCATAATGTAAATCATTTGACAAAATGCAAATCCCAAAGAAAAAAAATCTTCAAACCAAACGCCCAATAGTTTATAATTATTCAACAAATCTTTTATAGGAAATCTCAAGACTTATTGAGAGATTTCATTGGTTCTAATTTTATTGCTTGATCGAGGTGAGTTTACGAGTCTTTTACAAAGCAGATGATACATTTACGTGCATACGTACATTCATTTTATAATAATGATGGGCTGGATTACGATGATGTGATGGTTTTCTGGATCACGACAATAAATGATTTTAATGCGTATGATGTATGATACGGACCATACTGGCCCATCAGCTCAATCAGAAACAGCCCAGGTTCCAGGCAGGCCTAGGCGCATTTCCAAGAGGCCCAGCAGATATGTTGACTAATTAATTTCCAACGGTTGCTGAATGTTTCCTCCATTGTTTTCGCATGCATGCACGTAGAGTTAGGAAGTGTCAATAAGTGGGTTTACCCATGTTCACATGATTACATTAGAATAGGCTGCAGTTACACGTTTCCATTTTTTGCTATTTAAAAGCATTGTGATTTCTTTTGGGGAATAGACAGAAAATTGCTCCAACGATCACCTTCTTCTCTTTCTTGGGAGACCTGACCCATCTCGAACCAGGGTCCTATCATTTGGTGCTTTCATTCATCTTACCATGCCTCCCCGTCGAGATCCACCCGCCTCTGATGAGTCCACCACACAACCCCAGGAACCGATATCACAAATCCTCACCGCTACCCAAACCACCTCCAATCGTCTTGATACACTCACTTCTGTCATCTCCAAACAAACCGACACTCTCTCTGCCCAAATGGCAAAACAAACAGAAACCTTAGCCAATATTCTCAATGCTCTGATGCGCCCCGAACCGAACCAAGCCCAGCCACTGCCACAACCAAGACACCAGCCTCCACCACCAACAAATAACCAACCCCGCCCACCCAAAATCTCGCTGCCCATCTTTGATGGCTCCAACCCCCTCGATTGGATTTTCCAAGCCGAGAACTACTTCACATATTACGCCATTCCCACTGATCAACGCTTATCCCTAGCTGTTTTCTATTTCACCGGAGACGCATTGAGTTGGTACAAGCATCTATCCAACAACAATCTCCTCGGTACGTGGCAAGAGTTTACACGCGCACTGGAAACACGCTTTGGGCCATCCTCTTATGAAAACCACCAGGCCACCTTATTTAAACTCCGCCAAACTTCATCTGTTTCTGCCTACCAAACGGAATTCGAAAAAATTAGTAATTGCGTTACCGGCCTCTCCAACGAAGCCTTAAGCAATTGCTTTATTTCCGGGTTACGTTCTGACATTCAATCTGAAATCGCCCTCCACAATCCCACAACTCTCTATCAAACTTATGGCCTAGCCAAACTCATTGAAGACAAGCTCGCACCCAACCGTTCTCGCTACACGCCAATTCCAAAATCCATTAACTCTCATTCCTCAATCAACACTCCACCACAAACGAAACCTAATACTTTCACCCTACCCACCACAAATTCAAACACCAACCAGCCAACAGGTTTACTACCCCCACCAACTAAACCCCGTGGGTCTCTTCCCTTCACCAGATTATCACCCGAAGCATTACAAAAACGACGAGCCGAAGGACTTTGTTTCCGTTGCCCTGAAAAATTTCATCCAGGCCATGTTTGCAACCCCCCACAATTCCTTTTAGTCGCCGATAATGACCCTTCCATCGATTCCAACACCCTACCAGAATCCGGGTTTTTCACCCTCGAAGCCCAACAATCCGATACCCCAAACCTACCTGACCAGTCCCACCCTAACAACCCTCTTTTCCTATCCCTATCAGATGCTGCCTTTTTCGGCCTCCAATCCCCGCGAGCCGTGCGTGTCACCGGATACATCCATAACCAACCTGTTACAATCCTAATCGATTGTGGCAGCACTCATAATATTATCCAACCTCGAATCGCAAACCTGCTACCACTTACCCCTATCTCCATTACTCCATTTCCGGTCATGGTCGGAAGTGGTCAGTTCTTAGAATGCAACTCTTGTCTTCCAGCCACACCTTTAGAAATCAACAAAACCCAGTTCTCTGTGCCCTTATTTGTACTTCCAGTGCAAGGTGCTGATGTAATATTAGGCCTCGCATGGCTAAGTTCATTGGGTCCCATCCTAGCCGACTTTTCTATTCCCCAGCTATCATTCACTTTCAATGGCTCCACATGCCTCATCCAAGGCCAACCACTAACCACACCAGTTTCATCTAGTTCTCTCCATTCCCTCCTTCGTAAAAATTCAGTTGCCTCCTTACACACTATGATCTACCACCACTCCCCTCCATCCCCAACGGCTCCCCAACCCACCCCACATCCAAACCCAGTCATCAACTCCCTGCTCACTGAATTTCAACGTCTCTTCGAACCACCACATAGCCTTCCCCCCTTCCGCCCACACAATCATCATATTCCCCTCGAACCAAACACAAAACCGGTCAATATAAAACCCTACCGATACCCTCATTACCAGAAGGAGATTATGACGTCATTAATCAAAGAGATGTTATCTGATGGCGTTATACAACCTAGTCACAGCCCTTTTTCTTCACCGGTCCTTCTAGTACAAAAAAAGGATGGCACTTGGAGGTTTTGTGTCGATTACCGTGCTCTCAATGCCGCTACCATTCGTGATCGATTTCCAATTCCCACAGTAGATGAATTGCTCGATGAACTTCATGGCTCCACAGTCTTTTCTAAGATAGACCTTAGAGCTGGATATCATCAAATCAGAGTTGCGCCCGAAGATATTCATAAAACAGCATTCCGAACTGTTGATGGTCACTATGAATTTCGGGTCATGCCGTTCGGCCTTACAAATGCTCCATCCACATTCCAGGCAGCAATGAACGATCTATTCCGGTCAGTTTTAAGGAAGTTTGTATTGGTTTTTTTCGATGATATACTCGTGTACAGTTCGTCGCTATCCAACCACTATGAGCACCTCCGTTTTGTATTCCAAACCCTGATGGAAAACCATTACCATGCCAAGGCGTCGAAATGCCTTTTTGCGGTAACATCAATTCCCTTTTTGGGCCACATAATTTCAGCTGATGGTGTACAAGCAGACCCAGACAAACTCTCAACCATCCAAAATTGGCCCACCCCAACTACGTTCACAACTCTAAGAGCATTCTTGGGGCTTACAGGATATTATCGAAGATTCGTTCCTACATATGCTCATATTGCATCACCCTTGACTGATATTCTCAAAAAGTCATCTTTCACTTGGAACGACACAGTCGACACTGCTTTCACCAGACTTAAGGCTGCGATGACCCGACTGATCACCCTCGCACTTCCCAATTTCTCTGAACCATTTGATCTTACTACTGATGCATCAGGTATTGCCATAGGGGCTGTCCTCTCACAAAACGACAAACCCATATCCTTCTTTAGCAAAAAGTTATGCGATCGAATGCAAGCCAATTCCACCTACATTCGTGAACTTTATGCTATTACAGAGGCAATCAAGAAGTGGCGCCAATACCTACTGGGCCGAAAATTCAGAGTTTATACAGACCACCGTAGCCTGAAACACATGTTTACCCAAACCATACAAACTCCAGAACAACACAAATGGCTAACCAAGCTCATGGGATATGATTTTGAGTTGCACTATAAGCCGGGCAAAGAAAACAAGGTAGCCGATACCCTTAGCCGACCCGACCCAGCCACTTTCATGGCACTTTCAACACCCACCGCTACATGGCTTAATGACCTGCTTTCTTACTTTCAGAACCACCCTGAGGGGAAGAAGCTGATCGAGCAATTGGACCAAAACTTACAATCACTTCCTCATCATACACACCACAATGGTTTGGTATACGTCAAAGGTCGCCTTTTTATTCCTAACATATCAAATATTCGTCTTCTTATTTTGCAGGAATTCCATGCATCAACCTTGGGAGGACATGCTGGTGTCAAAGCGACTCTCCGGAGAATGCTTCCATCTTTCTTTTGGCCCAACCTCAAAAACGATGTGGCAGACTACATAAAAAAATGCTCAATCTGTCAAGCCACTAAGTACCCTACCCATAAGCCATATGGTCTACTTCAACCACTTCCCATTCCTTCCCATACATGGCAAGATATCACCATGGATTTTATCACCCACCTCCCATCTTCAAATGGAAAAACATCTATTTGGGTAATAGTCGATCGTTTTTCTAAATTCGCACACTTTATATCTTTGCCATCCAACTACACCGCCCACTCCCTTGCTACTATTTTCCTCAAAGAAATTTACCGTCTCCATGGTCTGCCCAATTCTATTACTTCTGACAGAGACCCAATTTTTTTGAGCCATTTCTGGACAGAACTGTTCAAACAGATAGGCACCAAGCTTCGCCACTCAAGTGCTTACCATCCGCAAACCGACGGACAGACAGAAGTAGTAAACCGGTGTTTAGAGTCATATCTTCGTGCATTTGTCCATGATGAACAACGATGTTGGAATCGTTATTTTTACCTCGCAGAATTTTGGTACAACACGAGTTTCCATTCCTCTATCCAAATGACACCATTCAGGGCATTGTATGGACGGGAGGCAGCCACCATTCACGAATACACACCTGGATCAAATCACACAGCTTCTATTGATGATTCGTTGATTGAACATCAGAGAATCAACACTATACTGAAGCTTGCTCTCGAAAAAACACGTCACCGGATGTCCAAACAAGCCAATAAAAAGAGAATGGAAAAACAGTTTCAAGTGGGTGATTTTGTCTATCTCCGACTCCGCAACTACCGTCAGAAGTCAGTGGCAGCTAGAGACAATGAGAAACTTTCCAAACGTTTCTTTGGACCTTATCGCATTCTGGAGAAAATAGGTCCTGTGGCCTATCGTCTCGAGCTGCCGATCACTTCTAGAGTCCATCCAGTATTTCATGTATCGCTACTCAAAGAGAGCCAAGCACAAACGCCTTCTTCTGAATTTCCAAGCGAGTGGCTAACGGATATGCACCATTCTGATCCTCAACCAGAGACCATCCTTCGTCGTCGGCAAAATGGAGATAAGCAAGAAATTCTAGTCAAATGGATGAGCCATGAACCAGAAGCAGCTACTTGGGAAGATCTTCATGACATTTTAGTTCGTTTTCCAGACTTTCTCGGACACGAGGACGAGTCCGTTCTCGAGCAGGGGGGTATTGATACGGACCATACTGGCCCATCAGCTCAATCAGAAACAGCCCAGGTTCCAGGCAGGCCTAGGCGCATTTCCAAGAGGCCCAGCAGATATGTTGACTAATTAATTTCCAACGGTTGCTGAATGTTTCCTCCATTGTTTTCGCATGCATGCACGTAGAGTTAGGAAGTGTCAATAAGTGGGTTTACCCATGTTCACATGATTACATTAGAATAGGCTGCAGTTACACGTTTCCATTTTTTGCTATTTAAAAGCATTGTGATTTCTTTTGGGGAATAGACAGAAAATTGCTCCAACGATCACCTTCTTCTCTTTCTTGGGAGACCTGACCCATCTCGAACCAGGGTCCTATCAATGTATGTTTAGAACACAATATCCAATAATTAACATATTATTATGATGATTGCCTATAACTTGGATGGTGTAATATTAATGTATTGATCAAGTAGATACTTTGATTTGAATATAATGTTAGCATAAAAGTTTTGTAATTACAAATTTCTAAACAAACATTTTGTATCGATTTTATTAAGAAAATTAACATGTTACAATTTTGAGAATTGATCGTCTTACAATGGTATTTTACCAAGTTCAGGGAAGCATGCATAGACATCAGCGACGGATCTAGAAATAATTTCTATCAGGGTTGGTTTTTCATAAGGTTACGAGCATTCTTCGTGTTGATATGTTTTTTCGAGAATTCTAAACTCGAACGAACATAACCAAACATAAATTTTGGTAAATAAGCCGACTGTTTCTAGTAGAAGTTAAATTTTGATTGTGTGTTTGATCCAAGTAAATGTTAGTAGCATTTGTATTTTAAGCCTTTAATACATATTTAATTGTATTCATTAAATATGAAATCTAATAACAAAAATTCCAAAAAAATAAATACTCATAGAGAATTTATTAAAACTTTTAAAGCAATATATAATTAGATCAACAGATTTAAAACGACTTTAACAAGCATAAATTATAAGTAGTTAATGATTTTATAATAATACAACTAAGATAAAAGGTTAAAATAAATTTTAAGTTAATGAATATAATATATAAAGGGTAAATTGTCAAGAAATGTAAAATTAAAATACAAATTTTAACAATAAATGTATCTTAGAATATTTTAGGCAAAGATAGGTAACATAAAATTATATTTTTGCAATAAAAAGATATAAATTTTATTTTTTAGGTCGAAAAAAGGATAATGAATTTTTTTTTTGGATACATAAAATTACTTTTTTATTTTATTAATTGGTAATCAATATTTTTTTGCTAAAATTAATTTTATGTTATCTTTCTTGATCTAAAAAGTTTTACGTTATCGTTGTTGTCAAAAATTAAACATTATGTTATTGCCCATTTATAACATATGATTGCATAATAATAATAATAATAATAATAATAATAATAATAATAATAATAATAATAATAATAATAAATAATGATGAGAAATACGAGCATATAATGAAATTGACACATTTAGAATAACTCTAGTTTTGACTTTTGTTAAACATATTTACTATATCTCCAATATTGTTGTTAGTATATACAAACAATTAAATTATATGCATATATATGATAGATTTTTAATTTAAAAATTATTTACATAAAAATATATATAAACTCAAAGCTAAAGCATTTTATGTGTATAGATTTTATTTGAATATAGATTAGTTAATAATAAATTTATAAATGCCAAATAATAATGATGACAGCTTGTATAATTTGATAATGATAAATGATGAACAGAGGTAATTATATTTATAACTTATAAAAATAATAAATTATATTTATATTTTATTTGTTTAATATACAAAATAATAAAATTGTGTTTATATTTTATAATGAAACAATGTGACGACTATGACATTATATGTTTTCCTTTATTTATACACATACACACCCCCATACTGAATCAGGTTCATCAGCGTACCTATAAGATTCCAGCGTACCGAGCGTACCCTAATGTGAATGATCATTCACATATATTTTTTATGAATAGACATGTATAACACAACATTATAAGACTTTTTTTCAAAAGGAGTAACATCATAAATTTTGTGAATGGTAAAAAAAGATCATGTGAATGATCATTCACACCATTCACATAGTGTGAAATGACCATTCACATGGATGACCATTCACATAAATATGCATTGAGCATTCACATAATTTTTAAGGATACAGAAAGTGTGAATCTATGTGAAATTCAAATATCATGTGTATAACATTAAATTAAACATGGTTTTGTGAAAAAAAGTTTTAAAAAAGTTTTTTAAGGTCGGTACCTTTGGGTGCACTTGATTTCGAGAGGTACTTATTTTGAACCTGAATCCCCCCATACTAATCTATAAACCCATATATAATATAGATATAAATTTAAGAACTAATTTTATTAATCTTGTAAGATAATTTTTAAAATTATTTTATTAATTTAATAATATCTACTTATATAATATAATAAACTTTGAGTTTTAGATTAGATAAAATTTAGTTTAGATTTGATTAGATATCATTTAAATTATTTTTTATATGAATTAATTATTGATTTAGAAAGTATTAATTTCAAATGGCGGTAAAAGTTGATGCCACATGACAATAGTAGACAACGACACGTGAGAAAATAGTTATTCTTATAATAATATTTACACACACACACACACTAGTGTATAACCCACGTATTACATGAATATTTTTAATAAGAAATATTTATATAAAATGTATACAAGTAAATATTAAAACACACAACTATTAATTATTTAAAAAAATATAAGAATACTATTATTATTTGTCATAAGATTATTTTTAATAAAATTTATAAATTGGTATAATGTTTTATAATTTTTTATTTTAAATTATATATTTTAATATATATAAAATGAGATTTTATTTTATATATAATATAACTAGTATATGAACCCATATATTACGTGAATAACTTTTAATAAATAATTGTTTAGATACAATGTATGTAAATTTAAAATTAAACTATATAATGTTAATTCTTATAAGAAAAACAAAAGTACAATTATTTGTCATATATATTATTTATCTATCTTTTTAAGTATTCATGAACAGTAGCATTCTTTTAAAATTTTAATTTCTAAATTTATATATATTTAATTGATAAGTCTGAAATTTAATTTTAACGTAATACGTGGATTCATAAATTAGTTTTTGTAATAAAAGAGAACACAAGTTGCCATGTGACATCGCCACATTCCACCTAAAAGGATAATTACAATTTATTATTTCTAAAATATTCTAAAATAAAATAAAAGATATATAATTCAATGTCTCTAATATATATATAAAGATTAATAAATATAAAAGATAAATAACATTATTTTTAAATAAAATAAATATAAAAATTAAAAATATAAAAGATAAATACAATATATTATTTCTTATATCTTTAAATATTAAAAAATAGATAATATTTAAATCCATATCCAAAATATCTATATATCTGACTAAAAAAATATATTAAATATTTAAAAAGTAAATATAATACAGTATTAATAAAATCATATTTCATAATATTTTATTTATTATAAATTATACATAAACATTATGTTTTACATAAAATTCAAATTATCGATTAAATGAATATAAATTTAGAAATAAAATTTTTTAAAGGATGTTAGAAAAAGTAACCATTGTTAATGAATATTTAAAAATATGAATAAATGATATATATGACAAATAACTGTACTTTAATTTTTAATTTTTTATAACATTTAACGTTGTATGGTTTAATTTTAAGTTTACATTGATATTATCATCGGTGCCTTAAACAAGGAAATAATATAATTTGTTAATAAAAATGGGTGTCAACGGTTAATATTATGAGTTATTAATTTTTAAGAATTATTTGAATTTGTGACATCTACTAAATAAGGATATACATTGAACATTTAAACATTTCCTTAAATAATTTTAAATTAAGGTAAACAATAAATAGAATCATGCATCACTAATTAATTGTAATTTATAATATAATTTATTGAATATTTAATAACCAATTATAAATAGTCACCATACTCATGTGGTTGATTGTCTCCTATAAAACTGCAATTTCTTCTAAGATTTCACCGTCTTTCAACTTTTGGGTTCCCTCTCGATCTCAACTACAAACAATCGTCTTTTCGATCCATCTTTTTGGCCAAAAATTTGATCTTGTTTTGGGTTTTTGTTAATATTTTATTGATTTGATTCGATTGAAAAGGAGATGGACATGGATGGTTACTCCATGTTATGTCCGATCAAACAAACGGAGCACAAAAAAACTATGACAATGGTGGCTCCGGTGAGCTTCTCCGATCAACGAAACACACCGTTTCCAAGACTTGTACGTATATCAGTAACGGATCCTTATGCAACTGATTCGTCCAGTGATGAAGATGACGAGCTTTTCGGACGGCGGCGCGTGAAGAAGTATGTAAACGAGATTAACATACAAACACTGTGTGAAACGGCCGGTGTCAACGGAGAAAAGAAGATTGGAAATAAGGGGTCTGGTTTAAAAGCTAAACAGAAGGCGATGAAGTGGTCGAAAGGTTCGGCGACGGCGACGAATGAGAGGAAGTTTAGAGGGGTGAGGCGGAGGCCGTGGGGTAAGTGGGCGGCAGAAATTAGGGATCCGTTCAAACGTGTCCGGTTGTGGTTGGGGACGTTTGAGACGGCGGAGGAGGCCGCCAGGGTGTACGACAACGCCGCTATTAGACTTCATGGTCAGAATGCTATGACTAATTTCGTTACGCCGTCGGTTAAGGAAAGCCCACAGCCGGTGAACATTAGTACGTCGTCTGGTTACGACTCCGGCGAAGAGTCGCACAACGTTCCGTCTCCTACTTCTGTTCTCCGGTTCAGTAGCATCAGGAACAATAATGTGGCAGTCAAAGATACTGAAGAGTGTCAGTCAACGAACGGGTCGGATTCAGTTCACGAACCTGGTTCGATTGATAATTTGGTGGTTGACCAAAACGGGTCGAGTTCATTTACTTCTAGCGATGGACTCTTCTTTATGGATCATAACATTTTCGATTTCCAGTCACCCGACCCGATAGAATTTCTTGATGAAGCTCCCTTTTATACATTGGGTGAAGATTTCAAATCACTTGACCCGTTTCAGTTTGATGATATTGATACAAATCATACAATACCATTTGTTGAGGATTTTAAGGATTCGGTTCCTGACATCGGATCCCCATCAACGATCGAAGTCGAAAACTACTTCTAAGACACCCCAACGGGTGTTTTTAGTTCGGGTTCTCTCTAAAACGGGTTGATGTTGTTTTAACGGGTCGTTGGAGCCATATGATCCAACAAGTTTTGCCATAATATTAAGTGAGATATATTTATCATATAATTGATATTCAGTTTTAATTTAATTTTGATAATCCATTATAAATGATTTTTTAAAGTTTTTTCTTTCACATAACAAGAATTCATATTTTATAATATAGATCAAGAATTTGAGTTTTATGTTTCAGTTTATATAATCATATGTAACAAAGTTTATTACGATATTATGTAACAATATTAGATGGGATTTTAATGAATTAATGTGAATATAAATACAATAAAATTACATTAAGATGAAAAATATTAAAGATAAATAAATTATAATATGATAAATATTAAAGATAATTAAATGTTTACTATGTAACAAAGTTTAATGTTTAATATGAAAAATATTACAAAATGGTTGATCATGGCAACAAAGTTTATTAGAATAGTCATAGATTGCAGTTAATGTTGTTTAATTAAAAAATTTTTTGGTTAGATTTCAAAAGAACGGGATAATAATCGGTGGAATGAATAACGTTCATGTTGATTTATAAAATAAACGGATTAATTTAATAAATTTTTATTGTAATTTGGAAAGATCAACATTGAAGGTAACAATCCAACAAAGTAGGCTTAAGAAGAAACCATAGAATGACCAAAACAGGATCAACATATACATTAAGATCGAGTATTGCATCTTCGTTGGTAGTTACGTGGATTGCTTTGAGCCTGAGGATTGTATCAGAGCAATCTGTGTGTCGGTTTCTTTAGCCTCTGTAGCAATGATTTCCTCATCACTGTGCTTGGGATTGTTGCTAGATTTTTTGTTTGAAAACTGAATAGATTGAGGGTGCGTTTGGTTCGCAGATTTCTTGGGATTCGCTGGGATTTGCATTTAAAATGCTGTGTTTGGTTTGCAGATTTTAGTAAGGATTTAAAATATCACGATTTCTTAAATCACTTCCTTCTTTGTTATTTAAAAATCCCAGCCTCCCCACTAGGATTTTAAATCCCAGTTACCTTGCATTTTCAGATTAGCAAATTTTTTCTATATGATAATGCAAATTCTTTGACAAAATCCTGACAAATGCAAATGATGCATAATGCAAATCTTTTGACAAAATGCAAATCCCACGAACCAAACGCCCCCTGAAAGTATTTTTAAGTAGAGTGTTCATGTGGAAAAGAAACCTAAGCATGCAAGAGTTTTGGTATAATCAAGAAGTATAGTGTTAATACCTTTATAATATAAAACCAAATCGAATACTCATAGTCGAGACATCCAAGATAGATTGTTATAACAGTTCAAGAAAACACAAGACATGAAATCCATCGTAAGTTTTTAAGATTGAGTTCAAATAATGAGAAGGGTCTTTGCGCGGTCCATATCTTGCGTCTTTGGCCCTTCTTCTTTATCCTCTTTATACGTTATTTTATGATATTATTGTTACTATGACTTTGTGGTGCAACTTTAGGGTCGGGTTGGAAACACTAACATTACAAACCCTATTTGGATCGTCTTCTCTCTTCCTTTTCTTTGTTGCCTCCCGACGTTGTGTTCAGACGAAGTATAGAAGAAGATGGGAAAGAGAGAAAGAATAAAGGAAGAATAAGTGATATTTATATCGATAATAATTAGTGGAATAAATAGCGTTCATGTTGATTTATAAAATCAACGGACTAGTTAAATATATTGTAACTATAATTTATTACAAAGATGAGGAAATCACATATATTAACGACAATAACAATTAGTTTGTTATTAATTTTAAGTAATTGCTTATAATATATGTTAAATTTTAACAAATTTGAAAATATTAATGTCGAAGAGATAACAATCTAACAAAATAGGCTTCAGAAGAAACCATAAAAACACAAACCTAATGTGTATCTTCAAAATAAGTATAAAAAGTTGCAATTGAATAAGCAAGTGAGATATGTAACGTATCATACTCTTTTAATCTTTTGAAGATTTGCCAACAATCTACCACAACAAACTAAATCTGATCAATGGCATCTCATGACCAAAAATGTAGTAATAATAAAGTGAATAAATCGTAAAATAACCAAAACAAGATCAACATATACTTTAAGATCGAGTATTGCATCTTCGTCATCTTCATTGGTAGTTAAGAGGATTGCTTTGAGCCTCATGATTGGATCGAATCACTTTGTGCGCCGGTTTCTTTAGCCTCTGTATCGATGATTTCTCATCTCTGTGCTTGGGATCGTTGCTAGATTTTTTTGTTTAAATATTGAATAGATTGAGAGTATTTGTGAGTAGAGTGTTCACTTGGAAAAGAATCCAAAGCATGCAAGGCTTTTAGTATAATCAAGAAGATATATAGTGTTATTACCTTTATAATATAAAGCCAGATCCAATATTCATAATCGAGACATCCAAGATAGATTGTTATACCTTTATAATATAAAACCACCGTGTTCTAGACGAAGTAAAGAAGAAGACGGGAAAGAGAGGAAGAATAAAGGAAAGTGTTATATATAACGCAATTCTATCTCTTTCTTTTCAGTTTTGGGAGGAAGATATTAGAGTAAAAAACGAAACAAATTTTCATCCTTTTCTTGCCAAACAAGTTTATTGGGACACAAACTTGATTAACTTTCTTTTGGTTTCCATTCCTTTCCTTCGTTTAATAAGGGTGTGAAACACAGCGCAAGTACATTGGTTTCAAGAAAATTTGAAATTTGAAATAGAAGTAGATAAATTTTCACCAAATCAGGAGGGATAATATAATAACAAAACACAATTTGCATTTAGAGCAAATGAGACAATGTGGATCAAGTAGTTAGAGAGATAATGACATCGAGACATTTGTGATGAAGACATTTCCGTCGATTCGATTTTAAATATCAAACCCAACACATTTAGATGAATAAGGGGTTGAGATACCTTTGGAATGAAGAACGGTAGTGACTTTTATGAAAACGTTGATTTGAGTTAGTAGTTTTTACTCTATTTCAATCCAATTCGGTTATATATTTCACTTGCTTAATATGATGCCTTTTATATTAAGAAAAACAATATGCATGATTTTGACAAATATTGTGGGATTGATTATTATCCATGTATAATTGTATATGTAGCCCTATGAAATTAAATTAATATTTTTTTATCCCGTTTATTTATTTTCTAATAGTTTCTTTTAAGTTATATGTAACCTAACGATAAAAAGAGTATTCACTATTACAAGTTGCTTATTAATTAAACCGAACACATGTAGACTTTGCAAATCTGCCAGAGAGGAGGCAAATCGGCAAGAGAGAGGAGCGAAATACAAAGGGTTGTGCGCGTGGAAATCAAAGAGACGCCCTGTTGAACAATGGCTGCAACGAATTGAAAAGCGAATCAGAGAATCACACGCAGACTTCAACGTTGAAATCGCCATTAACGTTCAAATCACCATCAATGATTCAACGTTCAAATCGAAGATTCAAATGTATTTTTATATCATCATCAACGTTCAAATCATTATCAATGATTCACAAATCAGAATTCGAATTGGGGACTAGGTCAAAATTCAAATTTGGGAATTTAGTTTTACTGTTTATTGACTACAATTTTATCATCACTAAAATTATATATATCTGCTAATTAAATTTTAAGGGCCATTTTTATTATTTTGCACAGGGCTTCCAAAATACAACATTGTTCAAACATATCTATCAAAATAGGTATTTTTGAATTTTCTGAAGGAAAACAAAAGGGTAACGCAAATGAGTGTTGGTCATCAGTAAGTTATTGAAAGTAGTTTTAAATGAGAAAAAAAAACATGAAAATTAACTTAAATGGAAATGAGAAATCTTTTTAACGAGTTACTGGACCCTCCGTGCGTTGCTGCGGGTCTAAAATATTAATTAAAAAAATAAATAAAAAAACAAATGAATAAAAATAAATTTCAAACAATTCAAATAACGAAATACAACTGAACCAATATCGAAAAGTGAAATTGGAAAGCTGATATGAATTCAAGAAGCAAGTCAAATGATACTGTTTGTTAGCTCTTATTATTGATTTTCTAGTTTTTGCAATGCTAAAAATACAAATAATGTTTTATCAAATCAGATCGAAACCAAAATAAATTAAGTAAATATCCATAAGCATATTATGAAAATTTGACATTGATTAGGTTTAATCGTCAATTTAATTTGTTGGTTTTGCGATCGAATCAAATAAATTTATAACGGTAATGTCTCTAATATATCGATAGGGTTTGTCAACGTTATAATAGTAATGTTCAATGTTATACATGTTCATATTTAATAAAAATATCTAAATATTAAATAGTTACATTCTATTTATAAAATAGTTTCATTAGAATTTTGTATTGTGCATTTGAATAATAAAGTTCTATTCATACAATTAAACATAACATAATAGTTTTAAAGGACCACTCCAAACATAAGTATAATTAAAATCATAATTTTAAGTATGTAATAAACTGTTGTGATAATAGTAATGTTCAATATTATACATGATCATATTTAATTAAAAAATCTAAATATTAAATAGTACATTTTAATTATAAAAAATTTCATTTGAATAATAAATTTGTTTTTATATAATTAAACATAACATAATTGTTTTAAAATACCACTGCAAACATAAGTATAACTAAAATCATAATTTTAAGTGTGTAAGAAAATATTGTAATAATAAATATTAAAAGATGACTAAACAAAATTTATTAAAATAAAAGAGCTAAATAAAAGATAAAACTAAGATAATAGTGTGTTATGAAAAATTTAAAATAAAAAAAAAGAAAAAGTTCAAAAAAAAAAAAAAAAAAAAAAAAAACCAACAAAAAGGTGGAAGATTACCATTGGCCAAGTAGATATGATAAATGTATGTATATATAATGTATCAAAAACTTTTTAATATTAAAAAATAAAAAAAGGTTAATATTGAAAAAACCCCATAAACTTTCCTTAGTTTTGTGATTAAGTCCCTAAATTTTTTTTCTGATTGTTTAGGTCTCTTAATTATTTTTGTCTTATTCAAAAAACCACTATCTTTACATGTTTTAGCGATTAAGTCACTAAACTTTTTGTTTTATTGGTTGTGTTTTACCTACTCATCCGGTAGCCAGTCAAAAATATATACTTTTGAATAATACAAAAATAGTTTAGGGACTTAATCAATTGGAAAAAAAGTTTAGGAACTTAATCGTGAAAATGATAAAAGTTTATAGGGTTTTTCCAATATTAACCCATAAAAAATTTTAAATTTAAACCTAAAAAATATATCAAATAATAAAGGAAAAAGATTAAGTTTAGTAAGGATCTAAATTTCAATATATTATATTATAAATTTTTTAAAGTTAAAATATACTTGTTAAGCCGCTTTCGAAAATAAGTACACTCGAAGATACCACTATTAAAGATCTTTTTTTGAATTTCTTTTTCATAACCATGTTTAAATTAACGTTAAATACATGATATATGAAAATCACATACATTATACTTTTTGTGTTATTAAAATTATGTGAATGTTCATGCATATTTATGTGAATAATCATCCAAGTGAATGATCATTCACACAATTCACATGATCATTTTTTTTACCATAGACAAGATTTATTTTTTTAATTTTGATTTTGCTCATTTTGATAAAAATCATTATCATGTTGTCTTATTCATGTCTATGCAAAAAATATATGTGAATGATTATTCACAACTGAGTGTCATGGAATCTCATGTCTATGCCGATGAACATGTGTATATAATTTAAATGTAATAAATATAAAACCATAAATTATAATAACTATATATTACAGTATATAATTCGTTAATTAATTTGAATACATGGTTATTATGATTTTGACGTTACATTTATTGTTTAGAAGTCAATCACTCACACACATTTTCTCTCTCTCACACACACACACATAAAATTGACTTTTAAATTTAATAAATGTAATGTCATAAATCATAAATAAGTTTTGATTCAAGTTTATAAATGTTACATGTATTGTTATTTAATATAAAAGATAATATTGAATTAAATGAATGTAAATTAATATAATTTACAATATTCATAATTTAAAAATCACATTAAATATACAATAAGATTACATTTGTAGACAATATACAAATTTTAATGGAATACTTGCCATCCAAAAAAAAAAGAAAGAAATACAGAATAAACATTAAAATTGTTGATCAAAATATAAAAAAATTTAATAGCAATTAAAATAAACTCAAAAGTTAACGATCTTACAAAAAATTAAATCATAATCAAGTAAAAATGTCAATACACAGATAAAAATTATAACTAACCAAAAATGATTATAGAACTAAAAATTAATTATATAACTCCTTAATTTGTATCATATCTTTTTAAAACGTTCAATAATTAGTATATGAAAAAATAGATTAAAATATATTAAAGATAACTATATTTTAAATAAAAAAATAAAGTTAAAAATGTCCTGAAATAAAAAATAAATTATGTAAACATTATAATAAACAAAATACTTAAAAAATATTACTTAAAATGAAAAACAAAAAACAAAAAAGAAAGCAAAATAATAATAGAATATATGTTGATATATATATCTAAAATTGACATAAATAAAATAATTTTGATTTTATTTTATAGGATACTAATTTATAACCCACATATTACGTGAATATTTTTAATTAAATTTATTTATATAAAATGTATATGAGTAAAAATAAAAACATACAAAAATAATAATTGTGTTTATTTTTTATTATTTACAGATTAAAAAATAGAGTATATTTGTCTTTTTTTAAAAATATTAAATTGTATTTATCTTTTATTTTTTATAAGTTGTAATTATCTTTTTGGTGAACGTAGAGGTGACACGTGACATTTGATGTTTTCATTTGTTATACATAATAATAATAATTTCCACAACTAATTCAAATTTTTACATTTGGATCTAATTATGATTATTATCGATAATAATAATAGATATTTATTTTAGGTAAACATTAATTTTAAATGTTACAAAATCTAATTTATTACTAATTAATTAATGAAAAAAAATAAAGTCAAAATTTAATGCAATTAAGTTAAGGTGTTAAATTTGGAAAAAAGAGTGGAAAAATAAAATTTTCTTGTATCGTAGAAGTGACATACATGAATTGTTTTGTTTTATTATAATATATAGGTTAATCAACCCATGTATTACATAGGTTGATTTAGAAAATACATATTTTTTATATTTTAATAAATTTTTATAAAATTTATATATAATTAAAATCAAAAAAAGTGAAAGCTAGTTAAATTAAAAAAAATACTTAGTTGTTTGATATTAAATAAAAATATATTATTATATTGTATTATTAAAAACATATAATATGTGTTTGCAAAAAATGTTTCTTATAATTTTTATTAACTTCAAATATGAAATATCAACGTAAGAAAAAAAAAATTTCAATTATGTGAATGTGTATATATTTTGAAAATGATAAAATATAAAAATGAAATATCTGAAAATCAACAATCGAAATTTATCAAATTCACAATTGAAGTTTTATCAATTAAATTTAAAATCTTGTTAGCAAAATAATTAATAAAAAATTTTAACTTTATTTACTACACTTTTACATTTAAATCCAAATTTTTACATTTGAATTTAACTATGATCATTAAGGATAATAATGACAAATATTTATTTTAGGTAAATATTAATTTAATATTAATTCATTAATGAAAAATTTTAAATCAAAATTTAATGTAATTAAGTTAAGGTAGTAAATTTGGAAAATGAATTAAAAAATGGCATATGTATAATTATTGATTTTAATTAAGGGTATAAGAGACACTTCATAAATAATTATGAGTTGTCATTAATCTAGACCATTGATTTCTTTCCATCCAATGGTTCAGAAACTCCAAGTGGTTTTCTTATTTTATATAGTATAGATATGTGTGGGCTTCATGCCTTCATGACTTAATATCTAAATTCTAAAATAAGCAAATTAGAAAAGTTTTTGGTCCCACTAATTTTCTAGTCCATACTAAGGGGCTGTTTGGTAGAGAGATTTGAGGGGAGAGAATTGTGTTTTCTCTTGTTTGGGATAAATGCTTCAATTCTTGGGCGGAGAATTGAATTCTCTAGGAATTGTTTGAAGGCAAAATATGGAGAATTGCAATTCTCTCCATTTGGTGGAGAAATGGTGAGAATTGACTATTTTGTGTCTCTACTCCACCTAAGTCACCAATTCTCCTCTTTATTTCTCTGTTGATACCAAACAAGATACACAATTTCAATTCTCCACCCATTTTCATTTCTCCCCAATTCCATTTCTCTTCCATTTCCATTTCCATTTCTCCCCATTTCTTTTCTCTGTACCAAACGCACCCTAATTTTCTATGTGAGAGTGATATGGGCTAATCGGCTGAAGTTGTTTAGGTGCTTTGATGTATGGTTAAAAAATCTAGAGTGTAGAAATGTTTGCTAGCAATTAAGTGGCCATAAAATGGTAAAAATCTTTATGAAAACCGAAGGTTTTATTTTTAAAAATAAGTTGATCGAATCATGTACATACAGATCTATGAATGTATACATCCGAATCTATTAGATCGATTGATGAATAAAAAGATAATAGAACTGATGATTATGAATCCAATGTAGGAATATTTGGCGATTGCTGGATAACGTTATTAAATATGATCTATCGATAATAAAGATACGATAGTTGTAGAGATGGATGTTAAGAATCAATTATGAATTGAAGAGGGGGAGATTATACTAAAAAGTAGGATGACATGGGTTTAGAAGGAGATGAAATTAAACTCTAAGATTCAATTAATCATGCTACAATCTAAAGCTTGTCGTAGATCTCAAACAAATATCATAGGAGTCAATTTTAATGATCATCAGGTGAAAAATATGATTAGGAGGGAGCTATATCCGACTTTTTGCATCTCGGTACAAAGAAAATCTAGAGGAAATGCTAATTTATAGCCTATCTCAAGAGTCTGGAGATCCGATGTATTTTGTTGAACGACTATTAAAGAAGCTGAATTTAATTTTGTTGTGCTCGATTAAAATTTCCAAAGCCAGATTGGTTATATAATAAAGTTTTTATATCTTTTATAAAAAAGTTTTGTGAGATGGATAACTACCAAATTATAGGTTTTCTTGAAATATATGGTTAACTTTTGGTGATTTCCATCCAATTAGTTTAATTTATTGAACGTGTGTACAATGTTTTTTTCTTCAAAGATGTAGGCTTCAAGAGTACTTGATCTCAAAGGTTGTGCATAGGCTAATTAGTCCATAGCAAGGGATTTGATTCAATTAACCGGCAAGAAGATAGTAATGAAAAAAATAGGATTCAATCGAAAATGACATAAATGGCTATATATCCTTGACTTTAATCTCAATTCTTATTAATGGATCATTGTCATCAAAATTTATAGACAGGTGATCCAGCCTTTCCGTTTCTCTTTAGTGATAATCCTAACGGAAGATGTTAATTTCTAAGTCAAGTTATAAAGGAATTTATAGGGATGTATCATAATAATTATGTACTTGAATTAATTGATTATGAACAAGTTAGTCAGATACCTTTTAGAGAACACATCGCTCAAATGAGATAGCTAGAAAGTATAAGGTGGGATTAATTTGTGCGATTACTACCATATGATCGACTTGGACGTTTCAGTGTACGTTAGATATGACATTATCTATATGTATCGTAGATATATAGCTGTTATTTTAATATTGTTTGTTTAATTTGCTTCTAGCTTGATTCAACGATTGATGTTTGACAACTCTTTGACCTGATATGTGTGGTGCAAGTATGCACTTATCTTTAATTCGCAAAGCTTTTTGTTTATCACTTACCTCTTTACATTTTACTACAAGAAAAATTGGTTGCAATGAGGACAAAACTCATCCCCACCATAGTTTTCTCACTAAATGCTCGTCTTTATATGTCTAACTTTAGGGACGTAAAGAAAATTGAAAGCAAGACTATTTTCGAAATTGTGATTAGAGTCCACCTAGCTTTACATTATGTTAACATGCATGTTTTTATTATTATCGATTTGCGTTAACTTTAGAATTTATTTGGTAAAAACTAAGGTGGCCTTTGGTTTGCGGGATTTCAGAGAAATTGATGAGATTTTCATTTGAAAATCCCTCCCTTATCATGTTTGGCAAAAATAAAAATAAAAAAATAAATAGAGAGATTTCATTTTCCTTAGAATTTCACAATATTCCATTTTAATATTTTAAAATTTTTCCTACCCCTATTATTTCAAAATCTCATATCTTTACATTTCGAAATCCAAACCACATGACAATATTACTTTTATCCTCAACCTAACCACCACCTACCTATACCTATTGATCCTACCCTACCCTACGCTACCAACACCTACCCCATCCCATCCATTCCTACCCTACCCTAACTACATATAACAAACAATGATAACTATCTAACATTATCTACATACACCAATTCAATATAATATAGTCCACCGTATCTACCCACCCTACCCCTACCTAGCATACCTCCCCACCCTATCCATCCTCACTCCGACCCAACAAGACATCGTATCTTACTCTCACTCATCCTACCTCACCTATAACTACATATACATACCCACCTCATACTACCCTTCTCACCCAACCCTACCCACCCCTTCACATCCCACCCCACCTTACCCACCCCACCCACCCCTCTACCTACCTACCACCCTAGCTCCCTACCTATCGACACCTTGCATACCTTTTAACATACCTTCTTTACTTCTTGTACACCTACCTGCTTTACCCATATCATTTGATACATTTGCAAATAAACAAGATTTTACAAATAATTGAATTTGAAATCCTGCAAACCAAACACATGACATGATTCAAATCCTGTCACATTTGAATCATGTCATTTTCAAATTTTGTCGTATTTAAATCCTGATATATCAAAATCCTGTGATCCAAACGCTACCTAAAGGTTAGTTAGATGTTTTATTAATAGATCAACGTGTCTTGTAAAATAATTGGAGTTTAAAATTATAAAATGATATAAAAACACAAATATAAATAAATGAAATAAATTATAATTATATATAATTTAGATTAATTTGCTAATTAAAAAAAATTAAGTAAGTTGATGAAATCTATGAATACGCATGGGATAGATATTTAATATCGTAGAATTCGAATTAAATCTTCTTTATTTTTTTTTAAAATTTATCTGATCCAAAAACCACATAATTATATATCATTTTTTGACATATTTTTTAATCCTGATTTATTTATGTATATTCATCTCTTATTTTACATGCCATTTTTCTTTTAAAAATTACTTTAAATAGTTATTCGTAATCAATTTACATCAAATATCTTGGACGTGACGACGTCCTTTGCTGCTCATCTCCGCCGCCTCCGCCTGATCTTTGCTTCCATCTTCGCCGGAGATTTCCTCCAACGACCGCCCTTTCGTCTCCGTCACCAAAAACGTACAGAAAAACCCCATCATATTCGTCACCGCTAATATGATCATCGCTTTCTTGATCTTCGCCTTTTCACCATTCAAAGTATAACTCTGAATCCCAAACGCACTCACCATCGCCCCGGCTTTTCCGGCCGCCGCGCTCATCGCATGACACGTGGACCTCACCCTGGTCGGAAACAACTCGGCTGGTAGAACGAATGTGGTGCTATTAGGCCCGAAATTCGCGAAGAAAAAGGTCAACCCGTATAACCCAGCGAACATCCATCGGTTCTCGTGAGTCGCGAGCTCGTCGTACTTGATTCCGATTATGAACATGAAAATCGACATCATGAAGAACCCCATGAGCTGGATGTTGAACCGGCCGAGTTTCTCGATGAACGCGACTGTGAACCAGTAGCCCGGAAACGTACCAAACATGGCGATTATGAACATGGCTCTTGAAGTGTAGTACATTTCTTCAAGAGCGTTGACTTCTTTGGCTTTCTTGGTCAACCCCATTACTGGAAAAATGTCTTTTTGAGTCAAATTTTGACTGTAAAATGCAATGTCTAATAGAAACCAAGTGCTCATTGTTCCGATTAAGTGACGCCCATGTCGTTGAAAGAATTTTTCAGACATTAAAGGGTAATCGTTGTTTGATTTAAACATAGCCAATTTCTCTTGCTCGGCTCGGATCTCGATATCCAAGACCCGACCCATATCCGACGCGGCTTGTTTCGCGTTTCCTTCGATGATGGCGGTGTACCTTCCGGTTTCGGGCATTTTCATTCGCCAGTAGAATGTCAACAGAGCCGGTAAAGCTCCGAGCATTAGTACGATTCTCCATGCAAAGTCTGCACTCCGTTGGGTCGAATCCACATGGTCCGACTCAAACGGTAGTGCAGGGTTTGCAGATAAGAAAGCATGAGAGACTATCATGGAAACTAAACCGGCAAAAATAATCCCAACTCCTTGCATGGCAAACACGGCTGCGATAAACGATCCACGTGTTCTTTTATTCGCGTACTCCGACATGATCGTAGCCGAGAGAGGATAGTCTCCACCGATCCCAAACCCAAGCCAGAACCGAAAGAAACAAAGCGTCCCAATCACAGCTTTCGGGGTGTAACCGAAAGACAAACCAGAACAGATGGCACAAAGCATCATGAGAATCAAAGTGACACCATACACCTTTTTTCGACCGAGTTTATCACCAAGCCAACCAAACACAAGTTGTCCCGACAACGTTCCAACAAGCGCTACTCCTGTGACGAGGTTATTGATGCCGTTTGGGAGTTTTCCCGGGTCTGATCCGGTACGGTGATCGGGGTAGTAAATTCGGCCGAGGAGTTTGGAAACGGTGGAGATAACGAAGAGATCGTATGCATCGGTGAAGAAACCCATTCCGGCGATAACAATGGCTTTGGCATGGTACCATTGTGTACGAGCTGTATCGAGTGCTTCAAGAATATATAAATTATCGGAAGCCATTTTTGATTTTTTGGAGCTCCAAAGTAAAGTTTTGTTGGTTTACTTTCGAGTTGATTGAGGTTTCATAATAAATATATATATAAAGAAGGAAAGATGTTAGATTTTAATTAGTAGATAATGGACGTGGAAACCTAGGGTTTAATTGATTAATTGGAATTAATGCTTAATAATAATTTAAGAATATTAGAATATCCTTGACTAGTGTCGAACAAACCTAAGTAGTTTATTTTACTTATTACTTGTGAAATACAATAATTTTAAGTTACCGAATGAAATTTGAATAATTAATTAAAATTCAGATTATTGTATATATTATGTTTATGGGTTAGAGTATGAAATGTTGTTTAAGGTTGACAAAAGATATGTTTTGTGTAACATTAAAAATCATAATTACATTACGTATAGTTAGGAATAATGAATTTATTAATCCATGAAATTTGATAAAATATGAACAAGATGTCATTAATTATTTGTATAGTTCAAAAGTTAAAACACAATATAAATAATTCTGATTTGTGAGCCAAATGGGACTTGATGATGTGATTATACAAGAAAGCCAAGGTGGACCATTAGAAGGGGATTTATTTGTAGATTGCATGTGGCCAAGCAAGATCAGCGGGACAGTATACGTAAAAGGTGCGTGAGGAAATTTAGTTATGGACATTGCCAGGTGTCTCTCTCCCATAGGAGAATTCTACTAAAGACCACAGGTATAAATAGCACCTTTCGTCATTCTCACGGGTTATGCACAAAACAAACCCTAAATTCACTCTCACTCTAAACTTTTATTATCGCCGACGACTGACTTAAGCATCAAAGTGTCGTTGCAGGACATTTTTGCTATGACCTTCACCTAGTGTTTATTCTGTTTTGCAACAATTTGTCGAGGCTTTCCATTACTCCCGGATTAAGGCACGAACAAGACCTAAGTTTTTTCTAGAAAGAAAAGTAACTTGAGGGAGTTAAAAGGTGTGTTTAACAAAATTAACAGTAACTTTAAGTTTTGAAAAAGCTGAAGATTTTAGTAGCTGAATTTTTTTTAAAGAAGAGCTAAAGTTTAATATATTTTATTACATATGTTTGGTATAAGTAGCTATAACCTTTAGTATTAATTTATTAGCGTCTTATAAAACAAACTTTTTATAAAATGAGAGCTCTGGTTTTCTTTTAAAACCAAAAGCTTATAAAAGCTCTATGCCAGAACGTAGTCAAAACTTGTAGAAGTCGAACTCAATACTTTATCTTTTATAATCTCTCCTTTGAGATTATATACAACAATTCTAATAATTATATTAAATAATGACTTAATATAATCAAAGGTTTCATTAAACATTAATTTGTAAAAATATGATTTATATAACTCACCTTTTGATTTTATACATATTCAATAACTATGAAAACCCAGTGAGATCGAAGATATATTTAACTGAACTACTGGATTTTTGTACAACTAAAATTAATGCTTTTACTATTTCACCAAATACGTATGTAGAATAATATAGAATTATAGATACCACTACAAGACGAAGCTCCAAAATCGACCAAAACATTCCGCAACGACTAATGACGTCGATAAAACCTTGCTAGAGGAGAAAATACTTTTACTTTTTGACTTTTTGAGTTAATTTTTTTAAATTTATTTCCCCCAAAAATGATTTACGCGGTGAAAAAGTCTGCCATAAGGATTTTTGAGCTTTAGCGATGCAGAAGGGTTTCTACGAACTTTTTGCGACGACATGCCGTCGCAGAAGGTTGTTTTTGACGACTTTTAATGATGACCTTTTCGTCGCAAAATACCAATTTTGTAGCAGTGACTCATGTATTACATGAGTTAATTTCAAAAATAAATATTTATAAGTAGGTTATATATATATATATATATATATATATATATATATATATATATATATATATATATATATATATATATATATATATATATATATATATATATATATATATATATATATATATATATATAGACTAAGGATCTTTTGTGAACACTTTATTCGTTGTGAACATTGTGAACAACCATAAAATAGCTTTTGAATCTTATAAATCTTGTTGAAAATACTACCGAACCCTTCTATTAACTCATTAATCTTATTGGATCCTATGGATTTTATTGAATCCAATTAATTTGTCGAATCATGAATCTTGTTGAATCTTATGCATCTTGTGCATCTTGTTATAAAAACTACGTACTATGAACCTTTTGAATGTTCTGAATCTTAAATAGACACTTCTATGAACCTTTTGAATCATATGAATCATATTACAAACACTTGTTGATATATATGAATGATTATATGTATTTTTTTTTATTTGTTCACAACGTTCACAACGAATAACTTGTTCACAATGGATCTCATCCCTATATATATATATATATATATATATATATATATATATATATATATATATATATATATATATATATATATATATATATATATATATATATATATAGAGGGAGGTTCCATTGAGAACTTTTGTGCATCGAGGCACAAAAGAACCTCCATTGGCCATTAGATGAAAAGAATGTGTGGGTTAGATCAAATGACAAAAGGGTAATTAAATAGAATATTTTATGCATCAAGTGCACATAATGAAATTCGTGGAGGGGTCAAACAGGAATTATGCAATCCTTATTTAATTATTACACTTCCAAAATTAACAAAAATAATACAAATTCAAAATACATCAAAATACATGCATATCGTTCATCTCTTCATGCATATCGTTCATCTCTTTCAAAAATAAAGCATGCATATCGTTCATCTCTTCCAAAATAAATACATCATAATACAAACATGAATCGTTCATACAAACATAAATCATGCATATCGTTCATCTCTTCCAAAATCAAGAGGAGGCTAAGAGAGAGGAGAGAGAGAGATAGAGAGAGAAAGAGGGAGTGGTTTTAGGAAAGAAGTTAATGGTGATTTTCATACCAAATTTAGTTATTAATTATCTTAAAAACATTTGAATTCAAAAATAATTTCCATACATTTAATATCCCCTAAATGTCCTTTGTGCACCCTTAATAGATAGTCCGATGCACAAAAGTTCTCAATGGTGCCTCGATGCACAAAAGTTCTCAATCGAACCCCTATACATATATATATATATATATATATATATATATATATATATATATATATATATATATATATAATCAGGTTCATCAGCGTACCTATAAGATTCCAGCGTACCTAGCGTACCTTAATGTGAATGATCATTCACATATATTTTTTTTTTGAATCAACATATATAAGACAACATTATAAGACTTTTTTTTTCAAAAGGAGCAACATCATAAATCTTGTGAATGGTAAAAAAAGATCATGTGAATGGTCATTCACACCATTCACATTGTGTGAAATGACCATTCACATGGATGACCATTCACATAAATATGCATTGATCATTCACATAATTTTTAAGGGCACAAAAAGTGTGAATGTATGTGAAATTCATATATCATATGTATAACATTAATTTAAACATGGTTATGAGAAAAAAATTTTAAAAAAAGTTTTTTAAGGTTGGTACATTCGGGTGCACTTGATTTCGAGAGGTACTTTTTTGAACCTGACTATATATATATATATATATATATATATATATATATATATATATATATATATATATACACACACACACACACACACACACACACACACACACACACACACACACTAATAAAAGAGTAAATATACTCATATTTTGTGAGCCACGTGTTATCACCATGAATCGACACGTGACATTTATTGCCTTTAGAAAATAATAAATAAATTTAAGTTATATTTATCCAAATATAATATAATCTAATTTTAAATTCAAATCAAACCAAATCTAACAAAATCTAATACTTTACCAACTTATTAATTATAATATAATTTAAAAAATATAAAAAATAATTATTATTCATATTTTTAGAAATATATATAGTTAATAAGTCGTTTTAAATAATAATTTCACTCTTATATACTTTTAAAAAAAATATTTATATCTTTACTTTTTAATTTATTATATTTTATATATATTAAAAATATTCGCGTAATACGCGGGTAAATAAACTAGTAATAATAACAGAGTTTGTTTAGTTTTAATGAATTAGTTATTAAATAATTATATTAGATTTAAAAAGATTTGATTTATGTTAAAATTTAAAGTAAATCTAGTAAATGAAATGCAAAATGAGAGAGCAACATGTGGCAAATCAAAAAATATCATGATAAGCGATGAACATATTAGTTACTCATTTAATAGCATACATAGATTTTAGTCCTTTTAAGGATAATAAAGTAATTACGGGAATAATACTATATACGATTATGAATCGAGATGTGAAAAACTACTCAATTTATGAAAATTATAACTTAAGCTAAAATATATATTTATTAAAGATAAACTAGTTCATAACTCACGTATTACGTGTATATTTTTAATTAGATTTATTTATATAAAATGTATATGAGTAAAAATAAAAACATACAAAAATAATAATTGTGTTTATTTTTTATTATTTACAGATTAAAAAATAGAGTACATTTATCTTTTTTTAAAAACATTAAATTGTATTTATCTTTTATTTTTTATAAGTTGTAATTATCTTTTAGGTGAACGTAGAGGTGACGCGTGACATTTGATGTTTTTCTTTATTATACATAATAATAATAATTTTCACAACTAATTCAAATTTTTACATTTGGATCTAATTATGATTATTATGGATTATAACGATATATATTTATTTGAGGTAAACATTAATTTTAAATGTTACAAAATCTAATTTATTACTAATTAATTAATGAAAAAAAATAAAGTCAAAATTTAATGCAATTAAGTTAATGTGTTAAATTTGGAAAAAGCGGTGGAAAAATAAAATTTTCTTGTATTGCAGAAGTGACATATGAAATGAATTGCTTTGTTGTATTATTGTAACATCCCGGATTTGAGCCTGGTATGTGGATTTAATTTACTGGCTCTTTATTTTAATATTATTGCGTGTTCCAATTAAATTCCGTTTCGTGGATTAAACGTGTCGTGACCGAGTGATACGTGTCTCCGGATTAATAATTAGTGGATTATTATTATCATTGAGATCGTGGACTTAATTGGGTCAAAATGATATTAATTGTGAAAAAGTAATATCGGGATCGGAATTACCGGGTTCGGGACTTGCTTAAAATAGAAAGGAATATAAACGTGCCCTTTTAAGAATGTTTCTCCTTTCCTCTTCTTTCCAATTTCAGAAAGTGTGTGTAAAAGTGTGAGATTTGTGTGGGTGTGCATCTGATTTTGGAGCCTCAAAGAAGAATCAAAGCTTGGGTTGATCTTCATCTCCTTGGATTGAAGTTCTTGAGAAATTGGAGGTTTTGGTTGTTGAAATTGTATGTGTGATGTTGTAACCTTGTGGGTTTGAGTTTAGGAAGTGCAAGGTTAGTTTGGTATATGTTTTGTGGAGTTTCTAGTACTGAAAATCGGAGTATGGGTCTGGATTCCCTGGTTTCGGCCATTTCTGCAACCTGCTCAGACCTGCAAATCGCGTGAGCGCGGCCGCGATGGCCGCGGCGCGACCGCGTTGACCGAGCATGGCCGCGATGCGGCAGCTGTCCAGTAGGGGTTTCGGGCATCGGTTGGCTGTGTGGGGTTATATTTTGAGTCATGTTCAGTTATATCGATTGTGTTTGGATTATGTGATCTATCCGTTGAGTCTGCGTTAATATCTGGGATCCGTTATGTTAAAGGTTCGAGCCGATCGCGTACCGATCCGTGATAAGGTTCTGGGTTGCCGTTGCTTTTGGGTATTGGTGAGTACTCGAGTCATTTTGAAACGCGCGTAAACTTTTATGAGTCGATTATGGGTTGTGATATGTGTATATGAGACTGAAATACAACGCAGGTATGATTCTATCTACCCTATACGTGTTATACGTGTTTAAGTTGCAGGTGTCCGCGATATGTGATCGCGCAGGCTGACTGTCCCTAACCAGTCATGAAGTATGAGACTGTATATATACATAAGTGTTATTGCCAGGTCGCTCCTGTGCCTATTGAGTAGCTAACCGTTGCTGTGTGCGGCCTATTAGCTCGGGAACGACGTCCCCTTTTGAGCAGAGATATGTGTGTGCATTGAGCCTGTGTTATGTGCATTGAGATATATGTGTTGTGTATGTTACGTGTGCTTATCTGCAGAGTCTAACCCTCGCGTACTCACGAGCTTCCCAACTTATGTTTTCGAGTCCTATGTGTCTCAGGCAGCTGTATCGTGGGGTCACAGTCACAGCAGCAGCTGCCGAAGTAGTTCATAGTTCGTGGGTGCTTGTTGACTTTTGATATTAGACTTCAGAACCGTTATTTGTATTTTGTAATTGATCAGCAGTGTATTAGCTATCAGTGATCAGTGTTTAACAGTTAATTCAGTTGTGTATGTATTGCATCAGCATGTGACATGATGTATGACGACTTTGTATTAAAGTTTTAATTAACAGTGTTTTCCGCTAATCCTATGACATGTGTACCATGAGATGTTGCGTTATTGCCACTTATGATTGATTATTGACGTGACATTTATGTGAGAAATGTGGGTGTTACAATTATAATATATAGCTTAATCAACCCATGTATTACATGGGTTGATTTAGAAAATACATATTTTTTTTATATTTTAATAAATTATTATAAAATTTATACATAATTAAAATAAAAAAATTGAAAGCTAGTTAAATTAAAGATAAAAAATACTTAGTTGTTTGATATTAAATAAAAAAATATTATTATATTGTATTTTTAAAAACAGATAATATGTGTTTGTAAAAAAATGTTTCTTTTAACTTTCATTAACTTCAGATATGAAATATCAATGTAAGAAACAAAAAACTTCAATTATGTGAATGTGTATATATTTTGAAAATGATAAAATATAAAAATGGAATATCTGAAAATCAACAATCAATATTTATCATATTCACAATTGAAGTTTTATCAATTAAATTTTAAATCTTGTTAGTAAAATAATTAACAAAAAATTTTAACTTTATTTACTACACTTCTACATTTAAATCCAAATTTTTACATTTGAATTTAACTATGATCATTAAGGATAATAATGACACATATTTATTTTAGGTAAATATTAATTTAATATTAATTCATTAATGAAAAAATTAAAATCAAATTTTAATGTAATTAAGTTAAGGTAGTAAATTTGGAAAATGAATTAAAAAGATGGCATAGGTATAATTATTGATTTCAATTAAGGGTATAAGAGACATTTCATAAATAATTATGAGTTGTCATTAATCTGGACCATTGATTTCTTTCCATCCGATGCTCCAAAAACTCCAAATAATTTTCTTATTTTATATAGTATAGATAGATATATGATATATTTTAAAAAAACTAAAAGATAAAATATATTATATTTATTAAAATAATTAAAGTAATATGAAAAATTAACCGGGTACAAATAAAGAATAATCCTATATATATGATACTTCTATTGGTTTTCGTTATTTGGAATCGAGAATATACCCTACAAACACCAAGAACTCTTTTGACCGTACCTATTTGGAAAAAGTTTTCAAATTTTAGGTTATTAGGTTTAGGTTTCAAACGAACCAAACAAACATGAATAAATGTTTATTCGTTTTAGTTTAACAAAATAAATACAAACAACTAAATAAACGAATTCTTGATGATGTTTCATTCATTCGTTTACTTAAGTTTAATCGAACAAGAAATAAACATGAACAGTAAACGAACAAATTTTTTTTATTCATATAAACAAATTTTTATGAATTAAAGTAGTTTATATTCATTCATTTATATGGTGAACAAATATAAAATGTTTTGAGTTTTATATAAACTAATAAGATATTATTTATTCTATTCTTTTTTAACACTTATATTAAATACATATCAATATGTATTAACATGTGTATGTTAATATATCATTTAACTAAAGGGGTTTTTATCTAGCGGTATCAAATGTTAAATATTGTTGAAAGAATATATATGAAACACAAATCATATGTACGTGGTTTCGATCCTTCCAATTAAGTAACATATTTATAATACACAAAGGTACTCTAATAATATGTGCAATTTAAGTGCTAAAAAGCTCAATTGAGACAACAACACAATGCTAAGTAGTATTCAAGATTCAACCTTCAATACACTACGAATATATGTATACACACTTGGCCCAAAGTTTTTTTTTTTTTTTTTTTTTTTTTAATTTCATCATTACAAAGATATGGTCATAAACCGCTTTTTTCCAAACTAAAATGAAGATTGTGTAACACCCGAATAATTATGAGGTAAACCTTTCTTAAATTTTTTTAGTTAGTATAGTCACGAGCCAATGAGTAATATTGGAAAACTACTATTTAGTATTAATAAAATGGGTTTTGTAGTGCGTTTAATTAGTTCATGAAAAATTTCAAATGAAAACTTGTTATCATCTATTCTATTTTTTTCTATTACCTAATAACAAATGAAAACTTGTTATCACCTATTCTATTTTTTTTAAATGAAAATTTATCTTTATTTTTCTATTACAATATCCGTCTCACTTTTAAAAAAAATAAAAACTTGTTTACTTGATAACAATTTTTAAAATTTCATTTCATTTTTTAAAGTACCACTTTTTATACTCTCTCCTTTAAAAAAATAAATACTTTCTCTCTTTACTTTTTTATCACCTATCCTATTGTTTTATTTTATAACCCTATCTCATTTTCCTTAAAACTAAAACTTTATCATCTAAACAAGTTTTCATTTTTTATAAAAAAAACTTTTTTTTTTCTTGAAACTATAAACTGAAAACTGAAAATGAAAAATGATTATAGTTTTCGTTTACTAAACACAATGTAAACTATGAAATGAATGGAAAATAGAGGGGGTATAAGTGTTAAATGGGGAAACCTCTCTCTCTCTCTCTCTCTCTCTCTCTCTCTCTCTCTCTCTCTCTCTCTCTCTCTCACAAAATTGTCCACATGGACAAAAACACACACATATGCGTGTTAGCCAAAGAAAAGAAGAAGAAAACAATGAAGGAGCTGCTAGGGTTTTGTGGGAAAGAAGCTTTAAAGAAGATTTGAAGCTTGATTCTTATTCTTTTTTAGTGCCAAAACTCAAAACCGAGGTATATTATTACTCTTTAATTAGTTCCTCCGCAAATATTCTTCTTCTTCAATATTTTTATGGAAGAAAACTCGAAAGGTTTTGAGGCCTGAGTAAAGAAATGGCTCATACCTCAAATGGAGGTTGTGGTATGTCACCGTATGTGATTTTTATGTGCATTTGAACCATAAATATGTAACTGTTTTGATGACTTGTATTGTTTTGGGTTAAAATTCATTTCAGGACTCTGGGGGTGTTTGTTTACTTCTTAATAGAATCATTAAAAGGTCATTCAAAAGTAAAATGACCTCTTAATGATTCCTTTAAGAGGTAAACAAACCACGATCACTCCTAGTCATGTGCATGTAAGTGGTAATACATAAATGATGAGTGTGTGCGTATAATAAGGTAACAAAATCTAAAGTATGGCTTTAATTAGGCATCGTTACTCATTTGACTCATGTAATGAATTTTAAAGAAATTATAATTTATTTGTAGTGTATTTTTAGAAACTTGTATTTTATCACTCATACTCTTGTCTAACCTTAAATATCGTGTCGTTTAATAATTATCATAAATTTGTATGTTTAATCTTTATCATCCCGTACATATTTTTGTGTTTCAACTTCAGAGTTCTCATAATGGGAAGGAAGCCTATACCCAAATAATTATCTTTAATGGTATAATTATTATTAGTTAACTAATAATCAAGAACTACTAATACTTTCACTCTTTCAGCTCTAGTAGAGCATGTACGATATTAAAGTGAATGTTTTCTAACCCTGACAAGGTAATTATTTAAAGAAAAAACGTATCACATATTATAACAGTTGAACTAAAAATACAATTACCATAATATTTTACTAAATATAATAGAATATTTTATGTTGATCCTAAAACACATTTTAAGAAATTTCTTTGAATTTAGAAAATGGTCATAGATATAGTATCAATGATCTTCTATATTAAATTCTTGAAAAAAAAATTATTTCATAGACTAAAGTCAACACATTATTTTTTGTCAATCACACACTTTCAAGAAAACTAAAAAAAATAAATCTAATGATATTGTGGTGGTTAATCTATATCATTAAATTATATAATTCCAACTCAACGGTAGCAGGGTTAAGGATGATCATAAGGTTGGAGTTCAAGTCTTATTATGAACACATGTACATATTTTGGAGTAGGATCAGTAAGTATATGTTTTCTATTTATAAAAAGATAATTCCAAAAGGGAGGTAAGTAAATTTGGGATAATCTTTATTGAATAAAAGGCCTACGTTGTTAGCAAGCAAACTTTATCAAATCCAAAATTTAGAGTTTTAGAAAACATGCATTGCTGGGCCGTGTGGTCCGTGACCATGCTTAATTAGTTGCAATAATTTTGACGATATTCTTTTCACGTTGTTAAATGCATCGCTATCTATAATGAGATCCCAAGGAAAAGTACAAAATATTTAAACATGACATGATAATTATGTTATTGCACAACATCATACCGCCCAGTCATCCGGTCCAAGTAGTGCTCCAAGGTACTCAACAGAAGTTTGCAATAGTTGATGGTACAACTCTCCCTTACTAGCAAGTGCAAGTCGAGTTCTATCTAGGATTGACTTCGCAAATAATGCCCAATCATTGTCTCAAGTCTTTAACATGGTTAGTGCTCGATTACATCCCTTCAAAACATATAAGTCTTACTCATTTAGTATATTGATTATTTACCGAACAATCAGTAGAGATGACACTAGCCTTATCTAGAAACTGTTAATCACTGATCATGCATATCATCTTTTAGGTATAGATTCCTTCGTAAACGTCATCTCTTGCAAATGGCAAGTTGGCAACCTTGGTGCATGTTCCTCAACTTTGTAATGGTTCAGGAGGGAAGCTTTTTGGAAACCTGGTTCTCCCCCATCATTAAAAAAAAGCCGTTATATTCCTCCAAACCATAACCTTTCAGTCAGAGGAGTAAAGAGTGTCCATACCGGTTGCTACATTGCTAGCCAATAAGCAGTGGCTCGTATTATTCTTAATATTAGGAGAAAGCAGCACCCAATGTCAAGAATTTGTTAGCAAAGGTGATCATTATATAAAAGAATATCTTAGTTCCAACATCTTAGTTCAAAGATCACTGAAACAACAACTAGTTGTGGTTAAAAAACTTGTGTCTGAGTGTGTTGCTAAATGAGGTTTACATACTTAAATATGGGCATACACACTCAAAATATCTTCGTTATTAACTTACTCGATTTTCAAATTTTCTTGCAAATGATACCGCCTTCACTGGTTCTCTATCAGCTTCCATTTGCATATCATCTTTCTTAATCCTATGACCCCCCCGTGACTGAACACGACTGAGGATAAAACAATCATTTTTATTGCTTTATAACACTTGACTACACAAAGGAGTTAACTAGTACGCTGAAAATGTGTTGCACCCTCCACCTAAATAATGAATCATGAGTATAATTAGATAGGATGTCGACATTACCTTCCAGCAATAGATCAGATCTTCGTTATTGTCTGATGAAAGTATAAGGTTCTCGAGAAGAAGAGTGATGAAATACATCATTTTCCGTGGAATGATGAGAATTGTAAGTTTGAGATATGTAAAGAAACTTAATAAAATAATGATAATCTTTTACTTACCACCAACCTAAAAGATATGGGACAAAGGTCTAGATTCAAATTGAACACGTGTGTGTGTGTGTGCATGCAAGTGTGGATGTCTGTGTGTGTCTGTACGTATGAACATTTGTGTGATTATTCCAGAGTGTACAAGCAACACATAAAGAGCAACCTAGATAAATGTTTGCTACAAACAAGACTGTACATTGATCGGATCATTTTATACCGACTTTAATGTGTTTAAATAATATTATTTTATGTATAAAGTATTGGTATAATGCTACATTTAATTGTTATTTATCAATTGAAGGGTTAAAGCTTAAAAGGAGTTAAAATGAGTAAATTGTGCTTTGGAATGTTCTACTATTGATAAAACTCATTACGCATGTAGGTAATCCTCTCAAGTAAAAGTCTGGCAGATTTGAGCGCAATCGGAGAAGATTTATAGAAAGCCAAGCGCAGTGGGGGGCGCAGCCCTGCTCCCCAACCGAGTGCCCAAGCGCAGAGGGGGGCGCAGCCCTGCTCCCCAACCGAGTGCTCAACAGAATGATTTATTCTGCCAAAATACGCGATTTTGGACCCAAGCGCAGGGTGGGGCGCAGGCCTGCGCCCACGGTTGCGCCCAACCCATAAAATATTATTTTCGTGATTTTTAGGGTTTTTCAGAGCTGCCTATATATATGACAAACTTCCAGACGAAAAAACACACATATTTTGAAGAGAAAATGAAGAGAAAAAGAGGAAGAAAGTCCCAGATTTACGATGTAGTCTGCGCGACAACCAACGACGAAGGGTTGGGGTTTGGTTCCTTCTAGGCTCCATCTTTCGCCCATCAATCCAACAACTACGAAGCTTGTTCCTGACAAGTTCAATGTTTCGTACGCGTTGGTTGATGATCTCGCTATTATTGTTCATGGGTTTGTTTATTATTTAAGTATTTATGTTTTTCGTTGATTTATTATTGTAACGAACGATATGTTTTATTTAGTTTTCTGTGTGATTATTATTTAAAGATATTGTTCCGTTCGCTTCTATTTATATCTTTATCGTAAGACGCGTCGTAGCCGTGTTACATGCCGTGCCGAGCTCATTAGATTAGGAGTTAAGACGGATTGTGAACATGACACGATTCGTGCCCAAAATACGGATTGCAATAGATTTGATTGTCATAACTATGTCTATGTGGTTAGGTTACAAAGATAATTAAACGGAATAATAAATGATTAAGTTATTAGCAACCCTAGGTCGATAATCCATTATTCCACCCAGACCCTAAATCCGAAGTCGTTGGTGTTCTTACTCCTTTCTTTAAGTTTTCGTAACAAAACTTTTATTAATTTTCCAAAGTTCCTCTCAATCGCTTCCTTCCCTCAATTAGTTTAATAATTAGTTTTTATTATTAGTTAATAACTATCGTAGAATAATATTGATAACCACATGCTCCCTGAGGAGACGATCCCACTTATCCTAGCTATAAAGTTAAGGTGATTGGTGTTTTTATAAATTATTTTTGAACGCTTTACGACGAGCGGTTGTCATACATATGGCTTATCATCCTTCATCTCCTCATAACTCCTTTCAACAACAGTCTTTACAGTAGAATCCAGTGCAATGTCCAAAAAGAGAAGATCCTTGAGACGGTCATTTGATTTAGCAAGTAATGGCTTAAGCTCCTCGTGTGCCTCTAACAGTCCCTAGATGAAAGAGATGTTTATGTTTTTAAAATAGAAGTTAAAGAAGGTGATGCCCTTGTGCAAATAATTAGGTACTGACACCTGCAAAAAAAAATTTCAACTACCTCGAGAAGGGGCTCCACATTCTTATCCTCGACGTGCTCTAGGACAAACTGAAGCAATTCCTGTTTTGACACTTTGTGAGTTGAAGAGAATATTTGGATTTCATAAACTATCCATAGAATACTTGAAATCAAAAAAAGGTTGTCAGTTGCCAAAAAACTTACAAGAAAACCAGATGGCAAGCCATAAATAGGATTTATTTTCACCCCAACCATAAAGCCTTTCCCCTGAGAATAATAAATAAACAATTAAAGTATCATGTTGCACTAGAAAACTTTAATCATTGTGTTAAGAAACAAGACCTAAATACTGACTCTACCTCAAACCTATAGCCCATGCAGTTTGAAATTGCAGATTCAAGATCTACACCTGAATGAACTGCCTGCATAAAAGATGACAGTGGGACAAAGGTCTTTAGAGTCTGCAAAAGAAAGGATAGAAGTAAAAGTAGACCAAAAAGTAACATCAACCTTTAATGTTCTCATGTAGTTCCAAGATCACATAAAAGGCCCTCCTTTTGGTCTCTTGTGAAGTTTGGCTCATTGTGAATGGCCCAATCATAACTTAGAAGTCGTTCTTTTATAATTCCATTTGTACTCAGTGTGTTCCAGTATACACAGATGTCTAAGTCACTTTGGATATAGTCAATAAGAGCCTTTTGCAAAGGGATAAGTAATAGATGATCATTCCTAAAACATTATACGTTTCAAGGTTAAAACTCAGCTTGACATGCTCTATACCTGGCAAATCACTACATCATCAGGGCTTGTGTTATTATGCAACTTCTGATGCCCTTCCTCCATCATACCTCCCTTGCACTTATTATTTTTCTACAGTTGTCCAAAATATCTGAATATTAGCTTTATGCAAAATTAACGAGGAAAATTAAGAGCTTATGTATACTTGGATAACCAGGATTTTCATCTCGGATGCGCTGCCCGACATCCCCTTCAACTCCACGCCCAACGGTTGACATGATCATACGCAAAAGTTCACTATATTGTGGATAACTTTTATAAACATTCTGAAGCAAATCTACGAGCCTGTAGCTTGACTTATCTCACTACACCAAATATGAACTTGAAATTATGCCAATTTTTGTATACGACCATGTAGCCATGCAGGACATAGAAGCATACTTTAATAACTGGGTCCTTGATAATACAACTTTTTAGATTTCACAAAAATTGTAAAAGGAGGATAATAAATTTCTGAGAGTTCATGTATGACGTTTACCGTGGCTTTACATTGTTGTTTATATTCCAGATTAACTGTCTTGTGGCCATAAACCGCATCCACACAAGAATTCCTGCAAGACCTAAATCATTTGCATCCCTGGCTTCTTCCATCAAATCTGCTGCAATATTAAATTTGCTAGGAGCAGGAAGAACAAACAAAATCATGTGAGAAAATGATAACTTCAATAGACAGACAGATCGTTGATTTCACATAGTCATAATCAGTAAGCAACCAGAGATATAGGTATTAGAAATATGATGGTCCATAACTTTAATTGTCTGTATCCAGCAATTTGCTCAAGGATTAGAAAAAAACAATCCTGATCAACTATGATTTTGTTATCATATGAGCCTTCTGCATACTGTCTATGCACTTACAATTTCCCAAAACATTTTAGTTCTAGACGTAGGATTCCCATGAATTAACTCCATGAATGATAGTAATAAAAAATATGAGGCAGAAAGTTCCCCGCAGATTTTAGTTATGTCTGTCCTCTAAAACCCCATAGTGTGGTAAATGGAGGATAATATGGGAAGCAGTGAGTGGAAACCCAGGTTTCTACATAAACTTGTGGACTATGGTTGAATCCTCATGCACCACTACCTACAAAGCAGCTTAAGGTGCAACATTAAGATGCCTCAGCTAACAGGAAAGTATCAGAAACATGTGGAATGTACCAAGTTAATCAGAAATGTGCAGAAAATGCTATGATGAAATTGGAATATATAGTGGTAAAATCTCCTTTTGTACATGTAAATAAAGTAATTTCAAATGCAGACCTATGCATAAAAGACATTTGTGCCTCACTTTCCAGTGATGCTATTTTGTCTAACAAGGCCTCGGACAATAAAAATTAGGAAACAAATCAATCGCCACAATTCCTTATTATTAAGATAAGCTAGAGAAGAACCTTCATTGCCTTCTTGGGTTCAGAGAACTCAACATAAAAGTCTGAATCATTGTTCTTTACCCAATTTTCACCATGAAAAAGAACGAATGGCATCACCACAAACAGACCTTTGATTTCTAATTTTTAACATCTGTATCTATTAAAGGCAGATTTCAAACAGAAACTTAAGTAGACCGTTCTAGATTAAAGTTTTCAGAAAAAGGAATCAGACCAACTTTCTCTCTGCAAACCTTATTACTAGGACCATCAATAGAGATTGTAGAAAACTGTGTGTCAGCAGCCTTGTCTAAAGAAGTTGAACTTACAGGTAACAAATTTGCAGGAGGTAGCTGCAATGTTTCACAAAAATTATACTTGCTCTTGAAGAGGTGATAGATGTACTCAAATTACAAATTAAATGCTTGGTGGCAACATTAATCACAAATAAATTTTAGAACTTGCCAGCCACTCCCCACCTCTCTATGATAATGCCCAGTGAAGAGTGAGCGGACTTTCCCGGTCTGTTGCCAAATGAACTTTGGTCTTACCTAAGGCCTTTGTTACAAGTACCTTGAAGAGGTAGAAACTCTTAAGAACATGGAATAATTTCTTTCCTGCATGATAACAACAAAGAAAAAAAGCCTTACCACAAGTTCGTTATCAGCAAGTCTATAGGTCTTTTTGGTCAGAGCATTAGCATCATTTTGTTCTTCTATGGATTTAGATAAAAGTTGTAAGGAGGACACTATTTTTGTTTCTATGGATATTTTTTCTTCCAGAGATTGTAGAGAGACAGGAGTAGGTTTCTTGAGAAGTTGAGTTAGATCCCTCTTTTTCCGGCTAATTCTTTCAGGAGTGAAGTAACTTTTTTTTCCCTGGATGCTTTTGAACCTTTGCTTGTATCTCTCCTTTGGTTGTATAATGTGTCTCTCCATTGGTTGTTGACAGTAACTCTCCTTTGGTTGACAGATTCTCTCCTTTGGTAATTTTCTTCCGTATGTCATCAAGAGAACTACCCTTTTCTAGTTCTCTCTGCAAGTCTTTTCTTGCTTCCTCAAAAATTCTTTCTGTTATAGTGACATCAAGTCAGTTAAAGTACAAAAAATAAAATTTAAGTAGAATGTGGGGAGTAGCAAGACTGTGATCCTCTCCTACTTACTTTATTATTCGTGTGTTTAAACCAGCACTAACAACATGCTTATTTTTTCAAATAAGTCACACTAAATAGGGACGGATTTAGAAATGTTTGTCGCTGGTGTCACTTTGTCAAAATAGAGAGATAATAGGTGTCGATTACGTATATTATGTAATAAAACGGAAATTATCTAATACATTACATATCACCGACAAAATTTATCGGTGTCTCGTAACACCGGTGCTAAAGCACTGATTTGAGAAAATAAGGAGCTGTTTTTAAAATACCATTTTCCATATTTTCTCTCTTATTTTTCTATTAGCTACCCTATATTTCTTTATAATACCTCTTTCTTTCTCTTACTTTTCTATCATCTATTCTATTTTTCTTATTTTATAATCACCCATCTTATTTTTCTTAAAACAAAAACTTAATCATCTAAACAAATTTTCATTTTTTTTTATAGAAACTCTTTTTTGCCCTTAAAAACTGAAATTGAAAAATGACCAGTTTTCGTTAACTAAACACAGTCTTTGTTTTTTTCTTGAAGACCATAAACTGAAAACTGAAATTCAAAAATGGTTATAGTTTTCGTTTACTAAACACAACATAAATTTTAGATGCATTGAAGTAAACTGTGAAATGAATGGAAAAGAGAGGGGGTTTAAGTGTTAAATGGGGAAACCTATCTCTTAAAATTGTCCACATGGACAAAAACACACACATATGCGTGTTAGCCAAAGAAAAGAAGAAAACAGTGAAGGAGCTGCTAGGGTTTTGTGGGAATGAAGCTTTAAAGAAGATCTGAAGCTTGATTCTTATTCATTTTTGGTGCCAAAAGTGAGGTATATTATTACTCTTTAGTTACTCCTTGTTAAATAGGCTTGGGCTTCTAATCTGCAGTGGCCAGTGGGCTACTGAACTTGGGTTTCTGACCTGCAGTGGGCTGCCACTGAACCTGCAAGTGAAGTGTGGAGTGCCCCATTTTCCAGCCCAGCCTAGGTGCTTCTTCTCTACTTATGTTCTGCCCTATTTTTAGTGGTGCAGAGTGTGGCTCATGTTTCAAGCTCGTCTCTTTGTTTCTCTCATTGCTCACTTCAGTTTCCTCATCAGTTCAAGCTGTTGTAAGTTATTAGTCGGTTTAACTTCTTGTTAGTTGGTTGACTCTCTCTATTTAAGGAGATCCCCATGCATAGTTTGCATATAATTCATCTGTTATGCTTCTTCTGGTTCTTTAAGTTCTTGTAGATATAAATCAGTGGTGTTTAAGTTTGCTTTGTTGAGGGTGAGCTTCATCTGTCGATGAAGTTTCAGAGTGTTATGTAATGAGGTTTTCATGTGTAAGTAATAGGGTGGTTTTATGCCGGTTGTGATATAGGGTTATTGAATAAAAGTAGTTGTTGAGAAATCTCATTGTTGGTTCTTGGTATAATTTTTACATGGTATCACAGCCTAGGTTTTGTGGTGTGATTAGGGTTTTCTCGCCCCAATAGTTCCTGTGCTACTGGGTAATTGGTTGTCGATGCGTGAGGTTTATTCTTAAAACCCTCATTGTTGCTGTGTCTAGGTTATTTCATTTCCCGTTGTGCTGATTCGTCTGTTCAAGATTATTGTTGTCAAATATGTTGTTTCACTGCCTTGGTCGATTACACTGTAAGTTTTCTCTAACCCTCTCGTGTTATAGCAAGTACCTGTTCTTGGGAGTTTTCAAAACAAACGGGAATCAACTGCCCCTGAGAATCATACTTGGATTATAGACGAGGCTTTGGTTTGTTTTTTCTTTTTTCAATCTTAGCTTCTCGCATCCTTCTTGCTTTTTTGCGTTCTTTTCTGGTGTGGGTGTCTGTTTTGAGATCCACTCCTGGCTTGACTTAGAGTTTAAACGCTCGTGGAATCCCGCCTTTTTCGGGGCTGATCTCTTTGTGTGTGTCTATTTTTTTGTTCTGTTTGTGCTTAATTGGCTTATGTGTGGTGATTTTGGTCTGTTGAAACTTTTTGATATGGAAAGTCAATAGGGTACTTTGATTAGCAAACTTGATTTTGATGATCCCTTGTATTTGCATGCAAGTGATAATAGTAATGCTCCCCTCATCAACTTTAAATTGAAGGGTACTGAATATTATAAATCATGGTCATGTGCTATGGAATTAGCACTTCAAACAAAAAATAAAACTTGTTTTATTGATGGTACTTTTGAACGATCCTTGACTAATGAGGCATTGGGAAAACAATGGGATTGATGTATCGCCATTGTTCTTTCTTGGATCTTGGGTACTATGTTTGATGATCTATATGATGATCAGATATCTCCAAAATTGCCTCTGATATGTGGAGTGAACCGAAAGACCTACAACAAAGTTGATGGCTCTGTCATGTTCAATTTACATCATCGGATTAACTCACTTGTTCAAAATGGTATTTCTGTCTCAGACTACTATCACAAATTAAACTCATTATAGAGACAATATGATGTTTTGCTAAAGCTTCCTCAACGTACCTGTGACGCCTCAAAAGAATTTCAAAGTCATCCGAATCGTTTAAAACTCATGCAATTTTTAATGGGCCTTGACAATGTTTATCAGGCTGTTAGGAGTAACATTTTAACCAAAGATCCTCTACCAAGTGTCAAAACTGCCTTTTCTATTATTTCAAGAGAGGAGTTACACCGATTATCCATAACCAGTGGGCAATCTGCCATTTTTTTAAATCCAAATCCACTCCTCCTTCAAGAACTATGCTTAATCTGGAGTTAAAATGAAAAAAATGCCAAAGAAGTGCTATTGAAAGATCCTTTGAAATCATAGGATATCCTCCAAAAGCCAATAATAATTTGAAATGCACCAAGTGTGGCAGAACTAACCACTCTGTTGACAAATATTTTGAAACCATTGGATATCCCACTTCTTGGAAAAAGAAAACTAACACAGCTCTGTCCAAAGTTCTCTTCAGAATCTTAGTTCCATACGAGTGATCTATCCAATGTGTCGTTAACTAAGGATCAACTATCAAAGTTAATGAACTTTCTTGAGGAAAAACCAAAGGCCATCGCTTCACACTCTAACATGAGTGGTAATATCTACACTTCCATTACTCTTATTGTATGTGGGTCTGTTTTAAATCCTCAATCTAATACTCACTGCTGGCTCATTGATTCTGGAGCAAATCATCATATGACTTGCTCTAATAAATACTTGTTTAATACAGTTGATGTTACAAATTTAAACATTAGAGTTACACACCCTAATGGTACAGCTGCCAAAGTCACCAAAATTGGTGACTTACAAGTAACTGAAAAAGTCACTCTGTATAATGTCTTAATTGTTCCTGAATACACTGTTAATTTACTGTCTGTATATCATCTTGTTAAAGACAGTGAGTTGTTTGTTGGATTTGATGAAAATTAATGTTATATTCAGGATTTGAAACACAATGTGACTCTGGCAACTGGTAAACTGTATGATGGGTTATATAATTTCTATCTTAATGATCAAGGTTATAAACGTGTCACTTTCTATGTTCCTACGAGTATTTAGTCCACCTTACTATGGCATGAATATCTCGGTCACCCCTCAGATCAAGTGCTAAATGCTTTGAAAGATTCTTTAAAACTTGAAACAAATAAAATTACTCAACCATGTGAAATTTGTCACATGGCAAAACAAGTTAGAGAACCATTTCCCTTAAGCGAACATAAAACTATAGTCTTAGGTGAATTAATTCATCTTGATATTTGGGGTCCATATAGAGTTCCTAGTAAGGATGGGTACAATATTTCTTTACCATTGTTGATGACTTCTCCAGGCTGTCTGGACTTTTTTACTTAAGTCCAAGGAGCAAGTGTTTGAGAATATGGATCAATTACTAAAAATGGTAACAACTTTATGTTTTTTTTATCATTTATAGCAACATTATTTATTTTTTATCACTAATAGTATCAACTTTTGTAAGGTCATTTTTGACCATTTAACTTTCATATTTGTTCCATTTAACCTTTAAACTAATTTTTGTACACATTTAGCCATTAAACTTTAGTTTAATGTTCTATTTTGAAAAAATGATTAAAAGTAATGGCTAAATGTGTACAAAATATGATAGTTTAATGGTCAAATATGTACAATTTGTGATGGTTTAGTGGTCAAATGTGTACAAAATGTGATAGTTTAGTGGCCAATTGTATATAATTTCAGTGGTTAAATATGAATAAAATTAGTTTAGTGGTTAAATGTGTACTTAAAAACAAGTTTAATGGCTAAATGTGTAAAAAATATAGTTTAGTGGTTAAATGAGACAAATATGAAAGTTGGATGGTCAAAAATGACCTTAACCCTTTTTTATATGAATAATATCAAATTTTATACTTTGTATCCTTAATAGCAATAACTTTTGTATTATTTTTATCATTTATAGCAACAACTTTTCTAAGTTTTGCTATAAATGATAAAAAATGTAAATGTTGATGCTATTAATGATAAAAAAATAAATATTGCTATAAATGCTAAAAATGCACAAAGTTGTTTCTATTTTTAGCAAATAGCCGTTGAGAATATTGTTAATTTTTACGTTTTATTAAAACTCAGTTTAACAAACTTGTCAAAAGTTTTTGAAGTGACAATGGCCTTGAATTTGTTAATAAAAATATGACTGACTTTACTCAACAACATGGTATTGTTCATCAAACATCTTGCCCCTACACACCCCAACAAAATGGCCTTGTTGAACGTAAACATCGACATCTTTTAAATGTAGCAATAAGCTTATTATTTCAAGGAAACTTACCCTTGTATCTATGGTCTGAATGTATTCTAACTGCTACCTATCTGATTAACAGGCTTCCTACCTCTGTTCTTAATGGAAAAAGTCCCTATGAGTTAGTTTATAAGACCAGACGAAGTCTCTATCATATTAAAACCATTGGGTTTTTATACTTTGCCAAAATTTTAAATGTGAGTGATAAATTTTCACCAAGATCTGGAAAGTGTGTCCTTGTTGGTTTTTCTAATAAAAAAAGGCCTACAAGCTTTATAGCATTGGAAGTCGTAAGTTTCTTTTTTCCCGAGATGTTAAGTTCTATGAAGCTGTGTTTCCCTATAAACCAACTAATCAACATCAACACACTTTTATGGATTAAAATTATCAAAAAGTTTTTGAAACAACAGAGTCTGGTTACACTCAAGAGCCCAATGATGAGAACCAAAAAATGGTAAATAGAGATGGTATGGACCATAGTGATTACGGTCGTAATGAATGGGAGGAATTTTTAAAAGACTACCATGCAACACCATGTACTGGTGATGGCAATCAGTCTAAAAAATCTTCCATTCCTGAACAGGAAGTGCTTGTGTCTGATGCAACTCTAAATGATAATGAGGGAGCTTCTGAGGGCAACAATGTTGATAATAGCATGCTCCAATTGTCTGTCCAACCTCCTTTTGTTCGTAAGTCTACTAGGCAAAGCACTTTCCCTGCTAAATATAATGACTTTGTGGTCAATAGTAAAGTAAAATTTGGTCTTGAAAAGGTGGTCAATTATTCCAGATTGTCAGTTTCTGATTTTTGCTTTATCTCCAACTAAATCTGAAGAGCCAACCACTTATTGGGAGGCAATAAAAACCAACACTGGATAGATACTATGGACTCAGAAATGGAGGCATCCAAATAACACTTGGGACCCAGTTGATTTACCCTCAGATAGAAAAGCCATATGCTGCAAATGGATTTATAAAACTAAATACAAAGCTTCTGGTGAGATTGATCGTTATAAGGCCAGATTAGTTGTAAAAGGATACAATCAGATAAAAGGGCTTGATTTTGATGAGACCTTCTCTCCGGTTGTTAAAATGGAAACTGTGTGCTGTTTATTGAGTTTATCTGTCACAAATAACTGGCCTATTCATCAACTAGATGTGAATAATGCTTTTTTATATGGGGACTTAGATGAGGATGTTTATATGACCCCGCCATTGGGTTATTTCAATATATATGAGCATAAAGTGTGCAAACTGCTTAAGTCTCTTTATGGACTTAAACAAGCTCCCAGGAAATGGAACGAAAAGTTCACTTTTGCCTTACTTGAAAATGGATTTATTCAAAGCAAGAGTGATTACTCTCTTTATTTCAAATGCACTAATTCCTTGTTTGTTGCACTCCTTGTCTATGTTGGTGATATTGTTGTTACTGGTAATGATCCTAAAGAAGTTAAAAATTTTAAGTTGTATCTAATTACTAAGTTTCAAATAAAGGATTTAGGAATTCTAAAAATACTTCCTTGGGATTTAAATTCTTGACTTATCAACTGGAATATGTATGTCTCAAAGTTCTATTGATCTAGTTCTGTCTAATATTACTGCCTATCAGAAGTTGGTCGGCAAACTCATTTATCATACCTTAACTAGACCAGATATTACTTACACTATACATGTGTTGAGTCAATTTATGCATCAGCCTCGGGTGTCCCATCTCAACTGTGCTATTCGTTTATTAAAGTATGAAATATGAACCTGGTCGTGACATTCACATATCTTATTCTAGTTCATCTAAACATGTCTTGTCTGTCTTTGTGGATGCTGACTGGGCAAAGGCTGTTATGTTACGAAAGTCTGTAACCGGGTTTTGTGTTTTTCTTGATGGTATTCTCATTTCTTGGCGAAGCAAGAAGCAGCCAACTGTTTCACGCTCTTCAGCTGAGGCTGAATATCGTGCTTTGGCCTCTGTTACTTCAGAAGTTCTGCGGATACTTAATTGCAGCCAACCCTGTTTTTCATGATAGGACTAAACATTTTGAACTTGACTTGTATATTGTGAGGGAAAAATCTCTGCAGGTGTTATCAGAACTGAGAAGATTGACTCATCTGACAATGTAGCTGATGTCTTTACCAAGGGCTTATCAGTTTCCTCTATGTCAAGTTTGTGTGGGAAGTTAAATTTGGTAAAATCACTTCCACACTTAACTTGAAAGGGGGGGAGGGGGGTGTTAAAAAGGCTTGGGCTTCTAATCTGCAGTGGGCTACTGAACTTGGCTTCTAACGTGCAGTGGGCTGCCACTGAACCTGCAAGTTAAGTGTGGAGTGCCCCGTTTTCCAGCCCAGCCCAGGTGCTTCTTCTTTGCTTACGTTCTGCCCTATTTTTAGTGGTGCAGAATGTTGGCTCAGGTTTCAAGCTCGTCTTTTCGTTTCTCTCATTGCTCGCTTGCGTTTCCTCATCAGTTCAAGTTGTTGTAAGTTGTTAGTCGGTTTAACTTCTTTTTAGTTGGTTGGGTCTCTCTATATAAGGAGAGCCCCTTTCGTAGTTTGCAGGATAATAAATTCATATTATTCATCTGTTATGCTTCTTCTGGTTCTTTAAGTTCTTGTAGATATAAATCATTGGTGTTTAAGTTTGCTTTGTTGAGGGTGAGCTTCATCTGTCGTTGAAGTCTCAGAGTGTTATGTACTGAGGTTTTCATGTGTAAGTAATAGGGTGGCTTTATGCCTGTTGTGATTTAGGGTTATTGAATAAAAGTAGTTGTTGAGAAATCTCGTTGTTGGTTCTTGGTATAATTTTTACACTCCTCTAATATTCTTCTTCTTCAATATTTTTATGGAAGAAAACTCAAAAGGTTTTGAGGCCTTAGAAAAGAATTGCCTCATACCTCAAATGGAGGTCGTGGTATGTGATCTTTATGTGCATTTGAGCCATAAATATGTAACTGTTTTGATGACTTTTATTGTTTTGAGTTAAAATTCATTTTAGAACTTAAATGAGTTCTTGAGATTAATAGCTATAAATGTTACTGTTTTGATATGTCAGAGAGCTTAAAACTGAGCAAAAATGTCATAAATATGTTCAGAAAAGTTTATTTAATATTCCATAGGCATAAACTATGGTTTTTTTTTTTTAAGTTTGGATGTTATTCATTATGAAAGTCATGCAGGTCTACAGGTGCATTGGTCATTCCATAACCAACCATTTGTCCCGACATTTGAGTTTTAAGTATCGACGACATAAGTGGTTGTCTTATGTATACTTGTAGTACTTCGACAATAGAATGGTCTAAAGGGTTATAAAATCAAACAAACTGATCGGTGTTTGTATAGTAGGGTGCTGGATATCGACTCGAAACTCTCGTTTTAATACACGAATTCACGTTCGGTGAACTTCAGGACACTACAAAAAAAAACGTCTTCAGCGACATCTTGAGTGATATGTATTTAAATATCACAAATTAGTGATAACATTAGAGACATGTTTTGAGACGAAGATGTCATCTTACGTACGTTGCTACTTTTAGTAACATCCATGCACAAGTCACTATACATGTTGTTGATTTTGTGACATACACTCACAAGTTGTTATACACGTCACTGGTTTTGTGACATTCATACACAAGACACTATATGTATGAATTATGATTAATTATTATGAAAAAACCTATAATACATTGTCGAATTAATGCTTCAGTTGAGAAACCATAAAAATACATGTACTTTCGACATATCTATATGCTTACAAACAACTTAATTACCGGTAATATACCACGTCCATGAAAGAATGCTACCAATATATGCATTTTAATTAACAAAAAGGAGATTTAAGACTAAAAAATAAACAATGGTAAGTAATTTATAGATTCAACCATCATAACATGTCTAATAGAATTATACAAACTTGTCTGATAACACCCAATGTAATTTTATTTCATCATTTCAAAGATGTGCACATAGACATATTTTTTAAACCACACGAATACTATTGGTTAATCCATGAAAATATATATTAGATTAGGTTCCGATGCGTCTAACATATTTATATACTTACAAACAACCTAACATTAATATACAATATCCATCATGCGTTCTTTATGAAAATACACTACTAATTAATATGTGTAATTTAAATAACAGAAATGACAATTAAGACTCTAAAAAACATAATGGTAGGTGATTTATAGATTCACCATTCAAAGAGTTATACAGTTGATCGAATTATATGACCTGTGTAATTTTGTCTTACCATTGATCAAGGATGTGCACATAAACCCATGGAATACCGATAGAAAAGTAGGTTCCTTTGTAATTCTTCTTTAGTCATTACTGAGGGATTACCGATAAAAAAAGTGTCCCTTAATAATCTATATATCAATAATCATACACTAGGTAAATTTTGAATTACCAAAGGATATTTTTCCTCAATATCCGTCGGTATAATACCTTTCTTGAACATTAATGGCTTCAAATTATTATTAGTTCTTGATTGCTTGGCCTTCTTAATTTCTTGTATTAATCTTTTATTACTCATTTCTTCTCTGTTTACTTGATTAAAATATATAAAATATGTTGTACTGTGATAAGGGATGAGTCCGAATGGTCTCATTGCCGAACGATCCTCGGACCAATTCCCGAACGAACCTCGTCCTAGCATTCGGACCAGCCAAGGGAAGCGAACAACCATGCAGATATTATCCCCTGGCGCTTACCGATAGGTACAAGTAAACTAACTATCCTAGTTTTCAGGAATAGTTATAACAGTCAAATACAAATTCTATAGAATCTGTGCCTATAAATATCCTGATCAAGGCACGCAGAAGGTAAGTGATTTCTAAAGTGCCTTAAGCTAAACATACTCTTAAGCCGTTAACTGACTTAAGCATCGGAGTGTCTTCCCCAGGAGACCTCTCATGGGTCCTTGCAGGTCGACGTCTATTCCAGCCAAGTTGCGTGAAGGTTTTCCAGCATCTCAACATTGGCGCCATCCGTGCGACCGACTTCGTAACAAACTCGAGAATGTCTGGAAATAACCTTTCTAACCATGCCAGAAGTCCAAGAAATACCGAAAACTCTGAACCAATGCCCCTCCCGTTCACTCCTGGCCGCTTTTCAAGAGAACAAGTCGAGAACTTCCTGAAAGATAATGCAGACTAACTGAACACCATGATGGAAAACTATAACAGGCAAATCGCCGTCGGCATGATCCCCATAAATCTTTTCCCTGGGGGGAGGGGGGATATCCCAACCCCACCAGGGGTAACGATTCCGCCCATCACTCACTCTCTTTTAAGAGGAGTATACACTCAAGTAAGCAACGACGCGTTGATTACTACACCCCGTCCTATGGCAAGACTGTCAAGAACTGCAGATTCGATGATGGTAGGTTCCATTTCTCTCACCACTGACACGATCTTGCAGTCCAGAGCCATGGCGGCTACTAATGCCATGGCGGTCACGTTCCCAATCACTTCTCAAGTGTATGTCAGCCCTGGACCCCACATTGATACCAGGCCAATTGAAGATGGAACGAACGCTGATTTGTTCAAGCCATATTCATCTGCAGAAAGCCTGGAAAGTGTACCCCATGTCGAGTGTAGCCCCCTAACACAGAGAACCTCGAATTTCCCCTTACTGGAAAAGTTTGGATTTGCCACGAGAAATCCGAATGTATGACGGAACCACCGACCCGAAACATCACTTGAAGCTATTCGAATCTATCATGGATCTCAAGCAACAACCGATGCCAATATGGTGCCGAATGTTCGCAGCAACTTTATTAGGTACCGCTCGGCTCTGGTACAATAGCTTACCGATAGCCTCGATCGACAGTTACACTGAATTTAAGGTAAAATTCCGCACCAATTTCTTACAGCAACGAAAATTTCAGAGACATGAGGCTGAGGTCCTGAGTAAGGGGCAAAAAGAAAACGAAACTATCCGAGAATACTATGAAAGGTACCTGCTAGAAAGCCAACAAATTGCTAATCGAACCGACAGTTTAGTAGTCACCTGTTTCATAATCGGATTGCGTCCAGGGCAACTGTATGAAGAGTTCATGAGAAACTCCCCGAAAACAATAGAAGACATGATGACCCGAACCCTTTCATTCATACGCTCAAAAGAGTCCGTAGCTGAAAAAAGACTTATGGTGGGTGGAAAAAAGAAGGAAAAAGATCGGGATGCGCACTATTCGAGTCGAGAAGGGCGGAAGGAACAAAGACGAAGCGAAAGGTCACCTTACGGGCACTCAAGTTTGACTAAAACACCAAAGGAAATTCTAGCGACAGAAGATGTACGCTTAAGCTTTAAGCCACCGAATAAAATGCAAACACCAGCGTATCGTCGAGATAAGTCAAAGTGGTGTGATTTCCATGAAGATTTCGGGCACGAAACGAACAATTGCACAAATCTTAAGTGGGAGATCGAGGCGTGCGTGAGAAACGGAAAACTAGCGCATTTAGTGAAGGGAGTCAAGGGTGCCACTCCGAGGCAAGAACAAACATCCGGTCACACACAGTACGCGTGGCAAAAGTCAGTAAAAAAGGAGGAACGAAAGCCTGCAGAATGGGCACCCGCAGTAGAAAAAAAGATATTTGTAGCCACCCACTGGGGTGTACGCCCCCCGAAGCGAAGGGCTAGTTAGATTCCGACTATCCATTTTTCGGATAATGACAGGCTTGAGGAAGCTAGCGGCCTGGAACCACTCCTCATATCGGGGGTGATAGGTAACCATGGAGTGCATCAAATTTATATAGACATCGGAAGCACTGTAGAAATAATGTGCGAGCGTTGTTTTGAGGAAATGCCCGCGCGCATACACCGATTACTACGGCCATCCAACGACCCTGTCATAGGCTTTTCGGGAGAAAGAACCTGGCCCCTTGGCGAAATAAGACTTCCTGTAATGCTAGGGGTAGACCCCTATTATCGAACGAAAATTCTAGATTTTCTAGTAATCAGGTCACAATCCCCATATAATATGATCTTCGGACGTCCTGCCCTCCGACAATGGGGAATGATCCCGTCAACAGCTCACAGTCTAGTCAAATTCCCCATCGCCGAATGGATCATAGTCCTAACAGGAGAACCGCTCAAGGCGAGTCACACTACCGTACAAGAAGTCTCGGGTCCAGAAACCACCACCCATTCCGATCTCTATAAGGAGCCAATAATAATTAACTAGCAATACCCTGACCAAACTGTCAAGATAGGGACAGGACTCTCATCCTACGTTCGCTAGGAACTGATAAAAATATTACGGGACAACGTAGATGTCTTCGCATGGCGAACAGAAGACATGGTAGGGGTCCCCAGAGATGTGGCCGAACATAGACTCAATATAGGAACACTTAAGAAACCTGTCAAGCAAAAGAAACGGCCACATTCAACCGTAAGGAACAGCGCCATCAACAAAGAGGTGGAAGGACTGCTCAAGGCAGGAATCATACGCGAAGCCAGATATCCAGAATGATAAGTAACCCAGTACTGGTCAAAAAATCAGACGGAAGTTGGCGCATGTGCGTCGACTTCACTGACCTTAACAAAGCCTGTCCAAAAAACAGCTATCCACTTTCGGAAATCGATCAAAAAGTTGAATCACTTAGCGTCGCCAAATTCAAATGCTTTCTGGACGTGTACAAGGGGTACCACCAGATTAAAATGTCAGAAAATGATAGAGGAGAAAACATCTTTTTACACCAAACGAGGGACCTATTGCTACCAAAAGTTGCCTTTCGGTTTACAAAATGCGGGCTCTACTTGCAAAAGGTTGATAGACAAGGTCTTCGAGGCACAAATAGGAAGAAATATAGAAGCATATGTAGATGATATTGTTATAAAAAGTGCAGATGAAGAGAATCTGCTAGCGGACGTGGAAGAAACGTTTCGTACCCTCCGGAACACCAATATGAAACTAAACCCCAAAAAATGCTCATTCGTAGTACATTCCGGAAAATTATTAGGTTACCTAGTGAACGACAAAGGCGGGATTCTAGCCAACCCCAAGAAGATCCAAGCTATAACGTAAATGGAGTCCCCCCAAACCCTAAAGCAAATCCAATCACTTAGCGGGAAGTTGGTTGCACTGAACGTTTCCTATCAAGGGCAACCGAATGAAGTTTACCTCTTTTCAAAACATTGAAGGGATGCGTAAACGGAAAAGATTTCCAATGGACTCCGGAGGCGGAATCCGCATTTCAAGAGTTAAAGGAGCACCTGCCAAAACTCCCCACCCTAACCGCTCCGAACCCGGAGAAACTTTATACGTTTACCTAGCAGTGGCCTCAGAAGCAATAAGCGGAGTCCTTCTAGCTGAAAGAGGAGTGTCACAAAAACCCATCTACTTTGTCAGCCGAACGCTACAAGGGCCAGAAACGCGATATTAAGACACCGAAAAGCTAGTACTAGCAATAGTGCACACCGCCAGACGTCTGCAACGGTATTTCCTAGCCCATACGATAACGGTATTAACTAATGAACCCCTTCGACACATATTACTTAAACCGGAAAACTCCAACCGAATGACGAAATGGGCTATAGAACTAGGGGAGCATGATATTGGGATTCGACCCTGAACAGCAATCAAAGGACAATAACTAGCCGATTTCCTAGCTGAAATGCCCCGAATTAAACGCAGTGCCCAAGCGGGATGCTTTAGGTCGTCTACCGAAGCATGGACCTTATATGTAGACGGAGCCTCCAACGCAGAAAAATCAGGAGCATGTTTGATAGTTACCGATCCAGAGGGAACAGAAACGACGTATGCACTGAGTTTTGAATTTAGCGCGTCGAATAACGAAGCCGAATACGAAGCCATGATTGCCAGACTGGACCTAGCCGCACGACAAGGAGCGAAGAGACTACAAGTATTCGCTGATTCAGCCTTAGTGGTGAACCAAATCGAAGGGGGATACGAAGCCAAGGAAAAACATATGCATGCGTACCGGGACCAAGTCCGGAAGTTGAGCCAAGCGTTCAAACAGATCCAATTCTGTCACATCCCTCACTCAATAAACAGAAGAGCGGACGCCCTCAGCAGGTTAGCATCCTCCTCCTTCGCACACCTAAACAAACAGGTACTCGTTGAACTTGTTCCTAAACGGAGCATTGGACCAAAAGCAATCGCCATGATAGACGAAGCGGAGGCAGACTGGATGACTCCTATTATTGATTACCTCACCACGAGAGTAACCCCAGCCGATGAAAAAGCGGCAAGGCAACTACAAATTAAAGCACCAAAATATGCTATCCGGGAACGGCACTTATACAAAAGAGGATATTTAACACCCTGGATGTGATGCGTAAATGCATCTCAGGCCGAGTACGTACTGCAAGAAGTTCACCAAGGAATCTGCGGAAGCCACATGGGGGCGAAAACCATAGTGCAGAGAGTAAAAAAAACTCGGATACTACTGTCCACAATCTTCAGAGACGCCGAGAAAGCAACCCTCCGGACAGCGAGGTACAAGGAAATAACCGAACGCTTCTACAACAAGAGGGTAAAAGCAATGCAACTAAAGCCAGGAGACCTGGTCCTTCGGAAAAGCGAAGCAAGTCGAGTGACTTATCAAGGAAGCTTGCATCCCAAATGGGAAAGGCCTTATAAGGTACTCGAAGCATACAAAGACGGCTCCAATATCTTGGAAGATCTTAATGGGAACCCAATTCCCCAAACGTGGCACGCCACAAACCTCCGGAAGTACTATACATAAGGCTAAGCGCCAACCTACACCTTTTATTATTTTCTTCGTATTCATTGTTCCAAGTAATTCCATATTTTTTCTTGTTAATTCAAGCAATATTTGTAACGACTCAAGACTTAATAAAAAGCGCCCCATGAGAAGGCCGCCTTCGTTTTAAGGAACGCAAACAACCATACTACGCGGCAAAAAAAAAACCGCGACCCAATCAGGCTAAGTGTGGCCTACCTTGTGCACAAGTAAAAATAAAAAAGCCAAGGCCTAAACGACCGAAGCCTTTCACTCCTATTCGGAGCCACAAGCAAAAATAAAAAAGCTAAGGCCTAAACGGCCGAAGCCTTTCACTCCTATTCAGAACCACGAGTAAAAATAAAAAAGCTAAGGCCTTGATGGTCGAAGCCTTTCACTCCTATTCGGAGCCACCAGAAAAAACAAAGAAGCTAAAGCCTAGACAGCCGAAATCTTTCATTCCTATTCGGAACCGTAAAAATCAAGGTCCAGAAAACGAGTCTTCTTTTACGCCGTTTGAAGACAAACAAATTAACAAACATTGTTCATAGCCAAAATATCAAAAGAAAAATTACAGCAGCCCATCCAAAGCTTCCAAGGTCTCCGGAGAGAGTTCCTGAATCTTCTTAAAGACAGACCAATCGGTCTCCAAGAAAGCATTGAAAGCGTCCTCAACGTGAGCCTCAGCTCCCGAATCCACCTCGGAAGGAGCATCAGGAGCCAACTCCACCCGCTTCTGCTCACGACCCATCTGAACCCCCATCTACAACACTTTGTCCTGCAACACAGCTAGGGAATAAACAAATTATGCCAAACATAGTAGAGAAGACAATACACGCTTCGGGCCGTCAACCAAAGCATTTTTCCGCTGGTCTCGAATCAGCTGATTCTCTTGCCGTAAAGCAGCCAGCTCTTCGCAGAGAGCAACATTCTCACCCTCCTTTGACTCCGAGAGGCAAGTCAATTCAGCCATACATTTCTTGTACACCCTCTCTTTCGACAGAAATTCCTCAATCTGCTTCTGAAGCTGCTCATTTTCTTCCACCACGTCCAGTTTCTCCTTTTCGGCCTGAGACACGCGAGTTTCAAAATGACCACTTTTAGATTTTCACTTACCCAAGGATTTGTGCAACTTGTCCCTCTCCTTAGTCCCGGATAAATAACGAGACCTCAATTCAGGACCAACCCTTAAAAAAACCAGCTAGGTTCCTCTCAAATTGGTCAACCAAGCGAGTGTCCGTCATCTTAGCGGCGGTCGATTTTTCCAAAGGAGGAAGGGCCCAATCCAAGAAGCTAGCCCTATCAAGTTTATCCCCGAACGTAGATTCCGAGGTGAGAGATCAGGGCAACGTAAAGACAGGCGACGCAGTACCAGATGGTGGCTCGACATTCGGGTCCTGCGACAAGAAGTCATATAAAACCTCCAAAAGGGATAAGTTCAAAACAAAAGACCACCCCTCAGATCCAGAAGGGGCAGTATTAGTAAGATCGATCGACCCTGTCTTTTGTTTCTTTCTAACAAGAGAAGACTTAGGCATTACTACCACCTCATCCGCTCCCTCAGACCCATTAGGACCAGACTGCGCTAAAGGGGAACCTACTGGATCTTTCGGCGGACTCGAAGTGCCTTCCCCCCTGCGCCCTCAGGGGGGAACCAGCTCAAAGGACCACCAACGTCTCTTGAGTCTCTCCAGCACTATTTTCACCCATGCGCACGGGGGGATCTTTATCCTCGGCAATAACGATAGTGTGTGCCGCAGGGGATGCTTCATAAAAGTCAATAAACTGATCCCTGCAATGGGCAAACAAAAAAAAAAGAGAAGAGTCGTAAGAAGAAGAAAAAGCCCTAATACACACACAAAAGGAAACGAGTGAAAATTTACTCACTTCGAGTGCCCTCCATCAAAGCAAGGGAATTTCGATGATACTTCCAGTGCTACCTCAACCCTGCATAAGCCAACACAGCTTCCTATAGTTATACACCCACACACTATGGGAAGATAATCGCTCAACATCCTCTCTCGAAAAGTCTTGGGGTTTCGCGGCAGGGTCTGAAACACTCCCTTTTTCCCGCCAAACCATGGGGGGTAAAGCATCCTTACGAATAAAGAAAAATATGGTTTTCCACTCTTTGATGCATGTATCAGACCCCCTGATAATGGTAGGGGTTCGCATGCGCTGAGTATTAGTGAACCAACTACCGTTAGGGGTCAACCGAAAAAAGAACCTAAACAAACCAAGATAAGGCTCTATCTCCAGAGCACAACACAACATAATAAATGTGTTAACCTTAAGAACCCCGTTGGGAGCCAACTAACAAAGGGTTAACCCATAAAAATTTAAGATGTCACAGGAAGGGCAGGCATGGGAAAGCGCAGTAAAGCCGTCTCCAAGTATTCCATATAGACACCTGTTAACTCAGCGCTGCAAGCAGTAATGTGTTGGCGAGAAGCAGGGATTTGGGGACCAAAAACAGGAAAGCGTAGCCACGCTCTTTTGCATATGTGCTTATCTCTTCTTTTGAGGCTTCGTTGAAGCTTTCAGCAATATTTTCTTTCGACTCCCTCGCCATGAATAAACCCTCAAGCATCAAGTAGAAAAAGGTTGAGAAAGATGTACCTGGGAAAATGACGAGAGCCCTGGAAGGAAGACTTGAAAAGATGGTAATGATGATAGATGACAGGTGAGAATATAGAGGGTTATTTCGAATTTCAAAAAAAAAAGGGATGAAAATGAACGACCGCCAAAAATTAGAGCCTGTCGCATCGTGGGCTTGGGCCGGGTCGCACAGTAACGATACATCAGGCTGGGGGGCTTAATAAGGGATGAGTCCGAATGGTCTCATTCCCGAACGATCCTCGGACCAATTCCCGGACGAACCTCGTCCTAGCTTTCGGACAAGCCAAGGGAAGCGAACAACCATGCGGATATTATCCCCTGGCGCTTACCAATAGGTAAAAGTAAACTAACTATCCTAGTTTTCAGGTATAGTTATAATAGTCAAGTACGGATTCTATAGAATCTGTGCCTATAAATATCCTGATCAAGGCACGCTGAAGGTAAGTGATTTCTAAAGTGCCTTACGCTAAACATACTCTTAAGCCGTTAACTGACTTAAGCATCAGAGTGTCTTCCCCAAGAGACCTCTCCTGGGTCCTTGCAGGTCGACGTCTATTCCAGCCAAGTTGCGTGAAGATTTTCCAGCATCTCAACATACTGCATGTACGTGTTGTCTAGATGGGAAAGAAATTAACTAAAGATAGTAAATTAGGAAACATCCGAAGAAGGGAAATGAATTTAGACAAGACACAACAAACACGACACGTATACGATACGAGTTTTTCGTATATGGGTTTTATAAATTCGTGTTTCGTGTTACACGAATTTAAAATTCGTGTTTCGTGTCTTATACATATAAAACACGAATTTACCTATATAAACATGTGTATGACACATATAAATATCGTGTTACAGAATGACACACATAAGACGCGTATAAGACAAGTATAAACTAGAGTTTCAGAATTTCTAAAAAATCTTTTGAGTCCCACTTAATTTGAATTATTTGAAAAAGTTTGGGTTTGTCTCTCACATTGATGATGTGATAAAGGAAACTGTCAACTTGGATTTCAACAAGGAGTCTAGTTCGGTCACAAGTTCGGCTTTGGTTACGGTCATTAATAGAGACTTTAAATACTTTTCTTGTGTTGTTGGATACTTGTATTATCATTTTTTACGTATAATTATATATGTTTTGTATTAAATTTGTGTATAAATTCTTGTTGTACGTCGTGTGACACGTGCTTTATGTGTGTCCTGTCACACGAATTTTTACGTGAGGTGTTCGTGTTTCATATCCATATACGTTTTATAATCGTGTCGTGTGTTCAAACGTCGATGATCTTTCCAAGAAGACGAACAATACCTGCAAAACCCAGGGGGAGGGCCCTGGGGAAGACACTCCGACGCTCAAGTCGATAGGGGTGATTTGAGTATTATGGAGGTAAGTATAAGATTTTTAGCATATCTGATCCTCTCTTGGACTGCGATATTTATAGGGATCGACTCCTAATTGGAGTCGTATTGTTATGCTGGAATCCTGCCGTTATTCTCGAGAGGATGTATCCAAGTTCATAAGTTAGTTATCTGGTTTGTTAGTAAGTTGGATCCTTTATCCAAGATTGAGATCAAACCCGAAAAGATTATTTTATCCGCGTAATGACCCGACCCGTGGGTCGTGAGGAAAAACCGTGGAACCCATGTCTTCGGTGCGAACGGGCAAAGCCCCGCACCGCTGATGGATTGCTCGGGATCCGGACTTCATCATATATCATCAATCCCCCCAGCCCAATATTCTCGATGGGCTCTGGACCAAACGAAATGTTGGGCTTCCCTTTTTGGCGGTAATGGGCCGCGCCGCCGAGATTTCAAATTTCAAAGTACTCGAGAGGTTTCAGGGGTGACGTCAGCCATCATCATTTCTTATCCCCAATCTTTCAGAGGGGTTTTCAATCGGTTCATTTCATCTCCAGGTACGCATTCTTCCTAATTTTTTGTACTCTTCCATGTTCACGTTTTCTCTTTTCATAGCGAAAGAATCAAAAGAAAATATCGCCGACAGCTTCAATGAAGCTTCCAAAGAGGAGATAAAGAAGCTCTGTAAGCGAGTAGGTATTAGTGCCCGTGCGTTTGGGGTTCGTATCCCAGGGTCTGATCAACCCATTACCGCTGGAGGGACGAATCATACGGGTGTTTATTGTGAGTATTTGGAGAGATCCCTACTTCGGTTTCCCAGCCTGCCTTGCTATGTAATTTTTTAGATTATTACGGGCTGACCCTCTGTCAGCTAGCCCCAAATTGCATTCTGAAAATCAACACCTTTGTGATGTTATGTACTGCCCTAGAGCTTGAGCCTGAATTGGGCCTTTTCAGGCATTTCTTCTGCCTGACTACAAACGGTAGCTGGTATACCGCGTATGAGAACATAGTAATGGAGAAGGTAATAGCTGAAATAGGATTCGTTTTGGCTAGAGCGCCCTGGCTCAACGCATGAGGGTTCCTACAATCATTAGGGGTTTAGATACTAGCATCAAAGTGTGAAAACCTAGGTTCTTTTTTGTCCGTCGAGACGTCCTTCCGCTTATGCAATGAAGGTAAGGGGAGTGTGAATGACCCTGCACCTAAGCCTGATACCTCTTCCGAAGAGTCAGCTAGGCGTTTAGCATCCCATTGTGTTTGGGTCTATAATTACAAGGAAGCAGTATTGGCTTTTGCAGGAATTCGTGTGCACTGGAAGTATAACCGCAACTCACTTGCTCTGATGGAGGGACCCTGAATGTGCGGAGAACCTTGAGCGTGCGGAGGCCTTGCCTTCTGGAGGTGTTGGCCCCCTTGAAGTAGGTGAGCAGCCCCGCGATGACGAGGTACTTGCGGAGCCGGACTTAGTCGTAACAAGGGTTGCGACTGCTGCCTCAGTACCTCAAAAAAAGAAAAAAGTGGTGGATTCTTCGAGTGATGACAAGTCATTATCGCCCAGTCTTATTGGCATGGTAAGCTAGCTACGTGCTTTAATCTGTTCACTTTTACGGTTGTGTTATGCATGTTTGATGTGCAGGCCGAACCGTTGGGTCAAGTTGCTGCTCCAACTATGTTTGCCCCCTCCTGGTCTGTTACCAACGAGGCGGTGTCGAGTGACAAAGAAGTGCGTTTGGAATTTCTCGATTGGATCTGGCCGCCATTGGAAAAGGCTGCTGTGCTTGAGATGGACGACGATTCGCTGATAGATCAGTTTGATCGGTCGCTCGCTAGCTCTCTAAATGTAGGTCCTGAGTTGCGGGCGAGGTATTTGGCTGGGGTGCGGGAGCATGAAAAGCTGCACAAGGCTATGGAGGAGTGGAAGTCGAAGTACGAGGGATCGTCGGAGCATGTGGAGTTTCTTGAGGGGGAGTCCGTGAGCTTGATGGAGGAGAACAAAAATCTCCGTTTTCATTCAGCTAACCGTGAGAAAGAGCTGGTCGGAGCGGTCGAAACGAAGGATAGTGAGATTGGGGAGCTCCGCCGTGAGGTCGAGAAACTCCGTGTTGAGAATTCCTTGCTACGAGACCAGAAAAAGGAGCTAGTGACGCATGGCTTCGATCGCGTGGTGAGAACTTTTCTTGGGTCCGATGAGTTTATGTCAGTGATGACGACTGTTCAGGATAAGGTGATGCTGCTTGGGCTCCAGAGCGGGAAGGAGCATATGCGGTTGAGATTGGATCCCAGCGTTCCTTCGGAGGTGAACCCGAACGCGGAGCTGGAAATTGAGGATGCCTACAATGACATGCTGAAAACTGATTGGTTGTTTTTTAAGTCCTTGAGAGATGCTCAAGTGGAATCTCTTGGTGATTTGGACAAGTTTTTATCTTAGCTTTGTTTGCTTTTGAACTTGCTTTGTATATGCCTTTGTTGGCCACAGATATGTTTATATTGCCTTATTATTGGCTTTTTGTGCTCTTCTTTTGCTTGTGTAAAAAAAAAAACTTGGCATCGTCTCGATGATTTTACTTGTGCACAAGGCAGGGCCCACTTAGCCTGTTTTGATCGTGTTATGATTCACAAACCGGACATACAAGTTGTCCGTTTGATTAGGGCGACGGCTTGGCCGCGCGGGACGCTTTTGGCGCGTTAGCAAAAGTGATTGCAATCTTGATAAAAAGAAAAGTCAATGCGTATTTATTAACCAATGGACTGCCTCTTTGAATCGTGGGGTCAGCGAAATAACAAGACTAAACTGTAAGTTTGTGCTTGAGGAAATACACAGATAGGTACTACTAAATCGTAAGAGGAAAAACAATTTATAAGTAGTATTTGCGTAGGTTGGAAGTATGCCACGTCCTTGGTACGGGATTCCCGTGCATGTCTTCGAGTATATTTGAGCCGTCGTCATAGGCTTCGATTACCTTGAATGGTCCTTCCCATTTTGGTTTTAAGGCCCCTTGCTCTTCTGCTCGACTCGCCTCGTTCTTTCGTAGCACTAGATCTCCGGGCTTCATTTGTCTTTGTCGGACTCTCCGATTGTAGAATTTTTCGGTGGTTGCTTTGTAAGCCGCTGTTCGGATTGCCACTCTTCCACTCGTTCATCTTTAAAGTCCAAGTTTGTGCGGAGTTCGGAGTTATTGCGACGTTTGTCTATGGATTGGGTTCGGTGAGTTCGGATACGGATTTCGGGGGGCAAGACTACCTCAGAGCCGTAAACTAAGCTGTAAGGGGTGTCGTCAGTGCCAGCTTTTGGAGTTGTTCGGTTCTCCCATAAGACTTGGGGTAATTCATCCACCGAGGTGCTGTTTGCTGAGCTAAGGCGCTTACATAGCCCGTCCTTGATTGTTCTGTTCGTGACCTCGGTCTGCCCATTCGCTTGTGGATGAGCGACGGACGTGAAATTTTGTTTGATGTTTAGTTCGGCGCACCATCTCTGGAAGCTGTTATCGATGATTTGGGCTCCATTGTCCATGACGAACTCTCCTGGTATTCCGAACCTGCATACAATATTTTTCCATAGAAACTTCGTTACTGACTTACTTGTCATGGTAGTTAGGGGTTCGGCTTCGATCCACTTTGTGAAATAGTCAATTGCCACAATCAAATACTGGTGGTAGTTAGGGGTTCGGCTTCGATCCACTTTGTGAAATAGTCAATTGCCACAATCAAGTACTGGTGCCCTCCTGGGGCTCTGGGGAGTGGGCCGACTAGGTCGATTCCCCACTTATAAAAGGGTCAGGCGGCTGGAACACTAATCAAGTTATGTGCTGGTGAATGTGGGATGGGGGCATTCTTTTGGCAACTGTCGCAGTTTTTGACCAGGGTTTCCGCGTCTTTGAAGATTGTAGGCCAGTAGTATCCTGGTCTGTTGACTTTGTGAGCTAGGGTCTTAGCTCCCATGTGGCTTCCGCATACCCATTGGTGTACTTCTTGCAAAATGTAATTAGCTTGTTCTGTAGTTACACATCTGAGCCACGGGGACAAGTATCCTATCTTGTATAGCACATTATCTTGCAGGGCAAACTTTGGCGCCTTCATTCGCAACTGCCTTGCCTCTTTCGGGGCGATTCCCGTTGTTAAGTAGCCTATGATTGGTGTCATCCAATCATTTTCATGTTCGGCGACGGGAGCTGCGGTGATTCCACCGATGCTTCGGTTCTTAACTAACTCGACTAGCACACGTTTGTTCAAGTGAGCAAAGGATGAAGATGCTGGTTTATTGAGTGCGTCTGCCCTCTTGTTTTTCGATCGGGGAATGTGCCGGAAGTGTATCTCCTTAAAGTTTGAGCTTAGAATTCGGATCTGCTCTCGGTATTGCCTCATGTGGATCTCTTTGGCTTCGTACTCTCCTCGTATATGGTTGATTATCAAGGCGGAGTCCGCGTGCGCCCAAAGCCTTCGGACGTCTAGTTGAAGCGCGAGGTCCAGTCCTGCGGTCATTGCCTCATATTCAGCTTCGTTGTTGGAGGCATGGAATTCGAAACGTAAGGCATATGTGGTTTCTAAGCCTTCGGGATCAATTAGGATGAGGCCGGCTCCGGACCCTTCTGCACAGGAGGCTCCGTCGACGTATAGCGTCCATTCTTCTTATGCTGAGTTCAGGCATCGTGTTCCCTTGGTCGCGGGCTCGCGTGGCATCTCTACTAGGAAGTCGGCTAGAACTTGCCCCTTCAATGCGTTTCGCGGACGAAATTTGATATCATGTTCTCCTAACTCGACTGCCTATTTGGACATTCGGCTAGAGTTTTCCGGTTGTGTAGCACATGTCTCAAAGGTTCGTTAGTTAGTACTACTATTGTGTGGGCAAGAAAGTACCTTCGAAGTCGTCTAGCCGTGTTAACTAACGCAAGGATGAGTTTTTCGATGCTTTCGTATCGCACTTCAGGTCCCTGCAAAGCTCGACTAACAAAATAGATGGGTTTTTACGTACCTAACCGTTCGGCGAGAAGGACTCTGCTGACCGATTCGTGCGCGGAAGATAAGTAGACATAAAGATCTTCTCCTGGAATTGGGGTGGTTAGAGTTGGCAGTCGCTGAAGGAATTCCTTTAGTTCTTTGAAAGAGGCGTCGGCTTCTGTGGTCCATTTGAAGTCCTTGTTATTGATGCACCCTTTTAGCGTTTTGCATAATGGCAGGCTTCGGTCAGCCAGCTTGAAGCAGAATCGGTTGAGGGCAGCTAGCTTCCCATTCAACGACTGGATTTGCTTTATGGTCTGGGGTGCCGCTAGCGGGACGATGACCTGTATCTTCTTCGGGTTAGCCATAATTCCTCCGTTTTCGTCTACATAGAAACCCAAGAATTTTCCCGCGGACATGCCGAATGAGCATTTCTTTGGGTTTAGCTTCATGTTTACTTGCCGTAACGTTCGGAAGGTTTCTTCCATATCTGCCAATAAGTCTTCCTCCGAGGTGCTTTTGATTACGAAGTCATCTACATATGCTTCTATATTTCGGCCGGACTGGTGAGCAAATGCCCTGTCTATTAGCCGTTGGTATGTCGCACCTGCATTCTTTAACCCGAACGTCATTTTCGTGTAGCAAAACGTTCCTTTCTCGGTATAAAAGGCTGTGTTTTCTTCATCCTGTTCTGCCATCTTTATTTGATGATAGCCTTTGTAGGCGTCAAGGAAACATTTATACTTAGCAGTGCTCAGCGACTCTACCTTTTGGTCAATCTCCGGTAAAGGATAGTTATCCTTTGGGCAGGCTTTATTCAAATCGGTGAAGTCCACGCACATTTGCCAAGTGCCATCGCTCTTCTTGACCAACACTGGGTTGCTGATCCAACTCGGGTACTTTGCTTCCCTAAGGACTCCTGCCCGAACCAAGCCTGCTACTTCAGCATTAATAACTTCGTTTCTTTCTAGCGATTGTGGACGTTTCTTCTGTTTCACAGGAGCTTTGTTAGAAACAGAAAGACGGTGTTCGGTAATGCTCCTGGGGACTCCGGTCATGTCGCTGGCTTGCCAAGCGAATATGTCAATGTTGTCGCTTAGGAGCTTTATTAGCTTTCTGCGCGTGTAGGGGTTGAGGGAGGTGCTAATCGTTATAGGTTGATCCGGAAAATGTTCATTCACCATCACCTGTTCTGTGACTTCTTCTTGATGAGATTTTGCTTCTTTTACAATCAACGCCCCGGGACGCGGCGGCTCTGTAATTCCATCGGCTCCTCGGGGATCACAGCTATCCACTCGCTGACAGGGAATTTTTGAACATTATGCGCGGTAGAAGGGACCATATTCCAGTTTCTAATTGCAGGACGCCCGAAAATGATATTGTATGGCGAGGGGGACCGAATCACAAGGAAGTCGACCGTTTCAGTTCGGTAGTGGAGGTTGGATCCCAATGTAACTGCGAGCCGTATTTCTCCTAAGGGCCATGCTTTTTCTCCTGAGAACCCTATCATAGGTTCCTTGGCTGGCTGGAGCGTTCGACGGAGCCTAGCTGGCATTTCTTCAAAACAATGCTCGTACATAATTTCTATCGCACTACCAGTGTCTACGTACACCCGGTGTATTGCTTGCCCCCCTACTACGGCCGAGATTAATAGCGGCTCTAAGCCGCTCACTCCTTCGGGCCTGTCTGTATCTTGGAGTTAGATTTCAGGAAGGCGATTCTCAGCCTTTCGCTTAAGCGGGCGGTACTCTCGCGGATAGGCCGTCGTGAGCGGGCGAGTTTGTCTCCGACGGGTCATCATTATCTCCTTTTCAATGTGAGGAGGGGCTTCTAGCGGTTTGGGTGCCTCCCACCTTTCTTGCTTTTGCCAGGAGTATTGCTTGCGTTTGGGCGAGGTGTCCTTTCGAGACTTTTGGCTCTTCACTCCCTTCACTAGATGTGCGAGTTTTCCATTCTTCACGCAGGCTTCAATTTCCTTCTTCAGGTCAATGCAGCTGTTGGTATCGTGCCCGAAGTCATCATGGAAGTCGCACCACTTCGTCTTGTCTCGCTTATGCGCAGGGGTTTGCATCTTATTGGGTGGGCGGAAGCTGTTGCGGACGTCTTCGGTGGCCAAAATTTCTTTCGGGGTTTTAAGTAGCGCAGTATGAATGTACGGGGTATGGTCCGACGATCGTTTCTGATCTTTCTTCCCGTCCAGGTTGGAGGGGTGTGATTCTTTTTTCCCGTCTCGTTTTACACCCAACATGAGCCTTTTCTCTGCCACTTTTGATCGAATAAAGGAAAGAGTTCGGGTTATCATCTCTTCTATGGTTTTGAGTGGGTTTCTCATAAATTCCTCATATAATTGTCCCGGCCACAAACCTATTATGAATCCCGTGATCACTAGGCCGTCAGTCTTGTTGGCTATTTGCTGGCTTTCCAACAGATAGCGCTCGTGATACTCGTGCAAAGTCTCGTCCTCCCTCTGCCCTTTACTCAACACCTCGGCTTCGTGCCTTTGAATCTTTTGCTGCTGGAGGAAATTTGTACGGAATTTAACTTTGAACTCTGAGTAGCTGTCAATGGAAGATGCGGGCAGGCTGTTGTACCACAGCCGTGCCGTACCTAGAAGGGTCGCTGCGAACATTCTGCACCAGATGGGCATGGGTTGTTGCTTGAGGTCCATTATGGACTCAAACAATTTGATATGATCCTCCGAGTCTGCCGTGCCGTCATACATTCGTATCTCTCTGGGCAAATCCAAACCCTTCCGCAATGGGAAACTGGCGATTCGGCTGGTTAAAGGGCTACTTTCCACGTGTGGAACGTCCTCTAGGTTTTCTGCAGCGGAGTAAGGTTTTGACAGATCTTCGTCTCCACGGGGGTTGTATACAACACCTGGTGCTGCGGAGGGTTGTTGGCCCATTGAGGCAGTCACGTATTGCGGATGAAATACTCCTTGCATTGGCCTCAATTCGGCAGATGAGGGGATCGAGCCCATCATGAATCCGGTTGGGTTTCTCGGAACATGGCCTTGACTCGGAGGGGTGAAAACGACTTCAGAAGTGGTGTGGAAAGGTGGTGGTAATCCGAACGGGGGTCGAGGCCCGGGATGATATAATGGTCTTTGGCCTCCTTGCCCGCTAGATACCCCTGCTTGCGCATTACCCAGCAGTAGGGGGTGAGAGATGGGCGGGATGGTTACCCCTGGCGGCCTTGGCGTATCCCCGCTTGGGAACAAATTAACGGGGATCATTCCAATTTGAACTTGATTTCGGCTATATTCTTCCATCATCGCATTGAGACGGTCGGCGTTGTCTATAAAGAAACCTTCTACTTGTGCTCCAGTATATCTACCTGGAACAAAAGGTAATGCGAGCGTTGAAGTAGGTTGATTAGGGGTTCACTCCGCCATTGACATTGCGGGAGTTGTCGGGGTGTCAAGTGGGTTGGAAGTTTTCTCAGCCGTACTCATACTGTTAGGACTTTGATTTTAGCAATCTTTCGGTCCCACGGATGGCGCCAATGTTGAGACATCGATGATCCTTCCAAGAAGACGAACAATACCTGCAAAACCCAGGGGGAGGGCCCTGGGGAAGACACTCTGACGCTCAAGTCAATAGGGGTGATTTGAGTATTATGGAGGTAAGTATCAGATTTTTAGCATACCTGATCCTCTCTTGGACTGCGATATATATAGGGAACGACTCCTAATTGGAGTTGTATTGTTATGCTGGAATCCTGCCGTTATTCTCGAGAGGATGTATCCAAGTTCAAAAGTTAGTTATGTGGTTTGTTAGTCAGTTGGATCCTTTATCCAAGATTGAGCTCAAACCCGAAAAGAGTATTTTATCCGCGTAATGACCCGACCCGTGGGTCATGAGGAAAAACCGTGGAACCCATGTCTTCGGTGCGAACGGGCAAAGCCCCGCACCGCTGATGGATCGCTCGGGATCCAGACTTCATCATATATCATCATCGTGTTCGTGTATCACAAATTTGTGTCGTGTTAAATTTGTGTCTGACACGACACACGACACGATTACACGGATTGTCATGTATAAATGAAGTAATCTATTTTAGGTTGTGTTAAAACTGAACGAAAATACAATTAATTAGGAAGATATATTATTTCTTAATTAGAAAATGCATAAAATAATGACCAAAATATTTGGACTGTAGCTTTAGTCCAATATTAATTAATATTCTTTCTGGAGACAACATGCTAACAAGACTAGTAAGTTACAACAATGTACCATAAATCTATACTTAACAACTACATTACCTAATAATATAATTACATAAATAGTATTAATCAAACTTATCACAAAAGCTTATATTGTCTCCTTGAATAAGAATCAATCACTTTCATGAAATTGCACCAGCAAATCATCGATTTTTACAATGGATATTCTTCATAAATCCAATCAAAACCCTAGTTTCGAACGCTCGTTACCCATTCTTCGTCTATATAATTATTCATAGTTTATCGAAACCTCATTCGAAATCGATCGATAATGGATTCTAATAACTTATCGGTGCTCGAAGCACTCGACACTGCTCGTACACAATGGTACCATGCCAAAGCCATAGTCATTGCCGGAATGGGTTTCTTCACCGATGCGTATGATCTCTTTGTTATCACCACCGTCTCGAAGCTTCTTGGACGACTTTACTATCCCGATCATAGAACCGGATCAGACCCTGGAAAACTTCCGAACCACATCAACAACTTTGTGACTGGTGTCGCCCTTGTCGGAACCCTATCCGGACAACTCGTGTTTGGTTGGCTTGGCGATAAACTTGGTCGAAAAAAGGTGTATGGTATCACTTTGATTCTCATGATGTTTTGTGCCATCTGCTCGGGTTTATCTTTCGGTTTCACCCCAAAATCTGTGATTGGAACCCTTTGTTTCTTCCGGTTCTGGCTCGGATTCGGGATTGGTGGTGACTATCCTCTCTCAGCCACAATCATGTCGGAGTATGCCAACAAAAGAACCCGTGGATCTTTTATCGCCGCCGTGTTTGCCATGCAAGGAATGGGGATTATCTTCGCCGGTCTAGTTTCCATGGTTGTCTCTCATTTATTCTTGTCCGCAAACCCTGCACCATCGTTCGAAAAAGACCACGTGCTTTCCACGCAACGGAATGCCGACTTCGCATGGAGAATCGTCCTAATGCTCGGAGCTCTGCCAGCTCTCTTGACGTACTACTGGCGTATCCAGATGCCCGAAACAGGTAATACAAAAAACCTATAGATTAAGTGCAGATTAAATCATTTATACTAAACCCTAATCTGAAAACAGGTCGATACACTGCAATAATCGAAGGGAACGCGAAACAAGCAGCGTCCGATATGGGTCGGGTCTTGGATGTTGAGATACAAGTGGAACAAGAGAAATTGGCTAAGTTTAAATCAAACAACGATTACTCGATACTATCTCGCAAATTCGTCGAGCGACATGGACTTCACTTAATCGGAACAACGACTACTTGGTTCTTATTAGACATTGCATTTTACAGCCAAAACTTGACCCAAAAAGATATCTTTCCAGTCATGGGATTAACCAAGAAAGCCAAAGATGTCAATGCTCTTCAAGAAATGTTCTACACTTCACGAGCCATGTTCATAATCGCCATGTTCGGTACGTTTCCGGGCTACTGGTTCACAGTCGCATTCATCGAGAAACTTGGCCGATACAACATCCAGCTCATGGGGTTCTTCATGATGTCGATTTTCATGTTCATAATCGGAATCAAATACGAAAGCCTTGCCACCCATGAAAACCGATGGATTTTCGCCGGATTATATGGTTTGACGTTTTTCTTCGCGAACTTCGGGCCAAACAGCACGACGTTCGTTTTACCGGCGGAGTTGTTTCCGACGAGGGTGAGGTCCACGTGTCATGCAATAAGTGCGGCATCAGGGAAAGCCGGAGCGATGGTGGGTGCGTTCGGGATTCAGAGTTACACTTTGAACGGAGAAAAGTCGAAGATCAAGAAAGCGATGATCATATTGGCGGTGACGAATATGTTGGGTTTTTTCTTTACGTTTTTGGTGACGGAGACGAAAGGGCGGTCGTTGGAGGAGATCTCCGGCGAAGATGGAAGCAAGGAAAAGGCGGAGGCTCAGATGAGTAATAGAGGAGGCGATCGTGAAGTTCAAGAAAGTTGAAAGTATTAATTACAATCCAAATGCTTAATTGCCAAAAATTATCATCTAACGGATGGATATATCATAAGAAGGAAAGTATTAAATATATTATATATGTCTAAATAATTGATTAATATTTTCGCATGTAAAATAAGAAATACTAAAAAAAAAAACGAAATAAAAGTGGCAAATAAAAGCATTTTAAATTTTTTTTTTTGTCGATTTATTAATTAGAATTAATTAAGTTATTATTGTTTAATTTAATCCTAACGAGTAACGATTATGTCAAGTTTAATATTGACAAGTGTCACTCATTTCATTTCCCTCCATGTCTAAAAGGGAAAATGATAATAAATAGTTGTGTATTTTCAGTATTGTTTGATTTAGTATAGGTATTTTCTTTGTGTACATTTAGTTGACGTACTTTCAAAGTGTTTGAATTCGATGTTTGGTAACCTAAAAAACCAATACTACTGGTTACCATGCGACATTTACTTTGTCGTTGCTTTTATTTACGTTGTATACTTTCAAAAGTGTTCCAATTTAAGTTGTGTACTTAAGAAGTGTTTTAATTTGGTAGTTAAACAACTTGATATCGGTATCTACTTGCATTAATATAATTACAATCTGAAGAAAGACGTCGATGAATGAAATATTGATGTAAAATGGTACCAATAATGAGGCTTTTCAACCATAAAATCAAAGTACACAACCTAAATCGGAACACTTTTGATAATACACAGTCTAAATCAAAACATTGACAAAGTGCAAGACGAAACTTGAGTTTGCAGTTTTGTTAACTTTGTGTTGGTAATCCGTTTACAAGACCCAATTCATCTTAAAGAAGATTTTAAAAGTCTAACTATTAAACTTACTCTAAAGAAATGATACCGATAACAGAAAATTCTTGAACCCGTCCGCTGAAGAATGAGCATTTAGTTTTCTAGAATCCATGGGGATCAAAAGGAAAATGTATTTAATTATAATTAAAAACATATATGACTCCTCAATAAATTTTAATTCATTTAAAAACATTTTATACACCGAAACACAGTCCTGGTTTGTGAAAAACCAAAAACAAAGAATGAGTTGGGCCACTGGTAATAATTCGGCCTTTTTTTGTTTTGCTTTGTCAATCGAATGGGCTTTATATAGGTGTAGCAAATTTTTACTGGTGCACTTTTTATTAACAATATGTTATATTAAATTATTAATTATGGACTTATCATAATCCGCTTTAAAATGTTTATGTCTAATAAAAAAACCCTATAGTAACGTTTGTCATCTTTACATCTAATTATAAAAGATAAATGTAATTTATTATTTTTAAAATAAAATAAGAGGTATATAAAATTTATTATTTTTTAAAACCTATAAAGAATTAACTTTACCAAACGTTTGTTATTATCTAATCATACTAAATATTATCATTATATTTTTCACATTTATCAATTTATTAGATAATCTAATTCAAATCAAATGTAAATCAAAATATTATCTATAATTATTAATAAATCAAATTTGATTTTTTAGAAGGTTTGAATGTATGTAACTTTAAATTGGACAATCAAACAAATACACATATATGTATGTATGTATGTATGTATGTATTATGTATGTCTATATATTCTCAAAAAATCTGGAGAAAATAAAGAATACGACAATATTTACTAGTATTATGATTTTTTATTTGTTCGACGTATATCAAAATTGTCATCAATTTTAACGTAAATCAATATTTTGTCTTATTTATAACGTACCTTTATATCTAATTAAAAATTATTTTATAGGTTTATAAATTTGAATATGTTAGAAATAAATACAGATTATTAAAAAGATTAATTAATACAATACTATAAAAAAAACATGTGTCATAATAATTTGTTTTTTGTTATAGAATATATACATACACACACTAAAAGTATGTAATTTAAAGAGATAAAAAAAAGTGCTAGTATGTATATGTATTTATACATAGCGAAAAAATGATAATTATGACAAAAAAAAAAGTTTTATATAAAAAAAAAATAATAAGTAGCTGTATTCTTCTTATGGTCGTATGGTTTGTTAGTACTATCTTTGGAGAGGGACTTATCAAAGTGATGGCCCAAGCCAAGGCCCAAGAAACTAGTTATGGCCCGATATGTAATGAACTTTTTGGGGTTCTTTGAGTGCACCCAACCCACAATTAAGAGAGAGCCCATAGTTATTTAAAGGGTCCAATGTATATTTTTGTGTGTGTGCGCGCACGCGTGCTCGTGTCTGCTCCTGAATTGTGATTCTCCCTCCATTGCTACTCTTCTCCATCTCGATTCCTCTTATATTCATCTTTCTCTAGCGGAATCGGTATATAAAGTGTTTTATTTAGTTAATTGATGCTAGCTTTGTTAGTTGTTTGTTTTATTCTAATTTCTAAATAATTACTTGGTTGAGACTTGAGGGAAGTTTTCTTTGTGTTATTGTGTGTTTAAGGCTGCGTTTGCAACTTTTTATTTTTGAAAGCTCAAGCTCAAAAGCTCCGTTTGGTTGATAGAAGCTTAAACTTTTGATTCGATTTGAAAGCTTTCAAAAGTTTTTCCATGAAAAGCTACTTTAAGTAGCTTCCAAAACGAGCTTTAACTTTTGGTCAAATAAAATTACCTTTTTACACTTCTAATAATTAAAAACTACTAATTTTAATATATATATATATATATATATATATATATATATATATATATATATATATATATATATATATATATATATATATATATATATATATATATATATATATATATGTCATTTATCAGTAAAAGCTACAGGTACAACTACTTTTACCAAACACATTTATAAAACAAAAAACTACATCTCTTTTAAAAATCGCCAGTTTACAACTCAAACTCGAAGCTGCAGCTAGTCGTGCCAAACATACCCTATGGAAGTGTATCTAACAATGTTCCATTTGCTAGTTTTGCTCCTTTAAATTCAATTCCAAGTTCAATTCTAAGTTTAATTTAAAAAACAATTGATATGAAAGACCTTCGTTGAGATCTTGTTGATCGGCCAAGAATTTTAGATATTTCCTTAATCAAATGGAAGAATTCGACGCCTATATTGTCAAAGAAGACATTTTCAACCACAAAGTCACGTTTTTTCTACAAAAATCATAGGGGCTAAAACAAGACATATTGTCCCGACTTGTTTTGATGAATTTCGTTTGTTAGATATAGTATAAAAGCGGACAAAGTTTTTTTGTTTATGTTGCTAGCTAATGAGAGATTATTTTGGGCAACAAGGTGGGATTGATGCATTTGTGACGTAATGCTTTAATAGTTGGAACAAAAATCATAGACTTCATGTTCATGTGGGTGATGTTAATAGCTTTTACTATAAAGGACTACAAAAATGTGAAAATTTAAAGAAATACATTCAATTTATTGCAACGGTCATTCATAGACAAAGTAACCATATCGAATTAGATTGGATCCTTCAATTCAAGTTTGTAGATACTTGGTAAATGATGCATTACCATTTCAAGGATACGATGAATAAAAAAAACTTTTACTAAAGAACTTTTTTTTAATCATTAAGTCTACAATGTTATAAAAATGATACTATTCATGATGTTACGTCGGGAAATGCTCCCAAAAATAAATAAATCATTTCTTAATCTATTCAAATAGTGTTGGGAATTTGTATCGGATTTTTATGGAAAAAAAACATAAACTTAATCGAACTAAACACACAACGGAAACTTTTTAAAATTTACGAATTTCGTACACGGATAATCAAGTAAAACATAATATAAGTAACGTCAAAGCATGTCAAAATCGTACCTTTGTTTTTGATAACAAAGATACACGAACAGGATGCTTTCGGTATCCACCAATGATGACACGGTCGAACAGCGTCAGGTACGCAAACAAACACACAAAAAACGGTACGCCCGAGAACTCACCAAATATTTGTCGTGTTTCTCCTTTGTGTCACACACCCACACAGTCACATAGTGTATGCATGTGTTTATCCTTATCTTTTATTTATATATATATATATAATTAAGAGTTTTAGTTGTAATAAACTCTAATATAATAATATAATATATATCTTAATAATTATCTTTATTATTTAAACCTTACATAATTATCTCAATTATTATATATCCATCGAATAATATTAACTTTTTATACATTATCCAATAATATATATAAATGATTAGATAATTATTATAGGGAAAATTATGCAAAAAACCATCAAAGTATAAAAAAATTTCGATTAAGTCCCTCTTTCATTTTTTTTTCTAATAAGTCCCTAAACCAATCAAAACTCATAGAATCAGTCCAAATGTAACTTGCAACCTGCTACGCAGGTTACCATGCTGAACCTATTTTGTATAAAACCATCAAAGTATAAAACCTTTTCGATTAAGTCCCCCATTCATTTTATTTTTTCGATTAAGTCCCCTATTCATTTTATTATTATTATTATTGAATATTTTTTAATTACATTAGAATTAATTATTTAGGATTTAAAATTTTTGGTATGATTTAAAATTACTTTTTATATTTATTTTAGATTATTAGTTTACTTTTATATTGTGATTATTTAATAATAATTATATATCATATCATTGCTTATTTAGTATTATTATATTAACTTTTTTAAGTTTTTAATTTTGGATAAAAGAAGATCTATTCCGAATTATTTCGATCATTCCAATTCGATTTTTAATTTTTCGAATGAATAAAAAACTACAATTAACTTTTAATTATTTCAAGTGGATAAATGTATGATTCATTCTATTTTTTAATTATCAAGTGTATAAAACTACAACTCATTTCATTTATACAAACGAAAAATGGTACAATTAATTATTTAGGATCCAAAAAAAAAAGACAAACATTTAACTAAAATAGCTATAGCTATTTTTATTATTTCTGATCAGAAAAAATGATGAATCCATCCACTTTTCAAATGTAATCGTAAATAAATAATTTAGTTATTTTCGTTTGGAAAACAGAATGGATTATCGTAATTTTTAATATTTCCGAACAAAAAACTATGACTGATATATTTTTAATTTTTTCGAACGCAACGTTCTATAACTATTTATTTGATATTAAAAAATTAAATCAGAAGACATCGTCATTTTTAAAAGTATGAAAAAAATAAAAAAACGTAATTGTTCGTTTTATTTTATTGAAAAATTAAAAGTCTGAAGATGTCATATTATAATTATAAATAAACAATGATATATCATATAATCGTAACTATAAACATAAATAAATATCCAAAGTAAATACAAAAAAGATAATTTTAAATCTTAAGAAAAAATAAAATCGTGAATAAATATTTTTATTATAATTGGGGGACTTAATCGAAAAAGTTTTATACTTTGATATTTTTTACAAAATAGGTCTAACCATTTTAACCTATTATAACAGGTTAAAGGGTGAATTTAAAAGGTTTAAGCAGTTTGGGACTTATCAGAAAAAAAAATGAAATGGGGACTTAATCGAAAAAAATTTATACTTTGATGGTTTTTTGCATAATTTTCCCATTATTATAATCATCTTTCTTTATTTGTCTATATTTATCTCTTTAATTAGCCATATAATCAAAAGATGATATTAGTTCAAATAAATCAATCTTTTATTTAATCTCCATTAATAAATAAAAAACTAGATATCTATTTAATCATCATACAATGACAATTATATCACTACAATATCTAACATTGCACTTTTAGTCTCCGTACTTTGAGATATAATTAATCACACATTAATTTAATCTCATGATCATTTCGTCCCATAATTAATATTCAATGTCATTTATTCAATAGTTTGATTGTATTTGCTCAGTTGTGTTCATCGGTGTGACCCTCAAGTGTTTTATGAAATCATCCATGATGCAGTAGTGATGTCATCTTTACACACCATACACTAACAAATAGATCTTATCAATTACTTTTCAAACGAAATACTTAAATCCATTGTTAATAAAATTAGTAAGGATGTGTTTGCTTTGCTAATTGATGAATCTAGTGATGTATCAAAAAACTAACAAATGGTTGTAGTTTTGAGATACGTAGATGCATATGAACTTGTTAATGAGAGATTTCTTAGTGTTGTTCATGTATTGAAGAAATCTGTCTTGCTCTTAAGTCTGCCATTGAACCCTTACTTACTAAACATAGATTGAGTTTAAAACAAGTAAACTCATAGTTATTACTTTATCTTTTGCATATTCAGTTGTATCTTTATTTATTTTATCTCTTAAATTTTTAATTTACTCCTTCAAACAGATAAGTGGTCAATGTTATGATTGAGCAAACAATATGCGTGGTGAATTCAATGGCTTGAAAGCTTAGAACTTAAAAGAGAATAAATCAGCTAATTATGTATATTGTTTTGCTCATCAACTTCAATTGGTGATTGTGGTAGTTGCATAAAACTACAATGAGGTATGGGGGTCTCTTACTCTCCTTGACAAGTTATCATCATTGATGAATGTTGTTTGTGCTTCTTGCAAACGAAAAACTATGATTCGAGTTGAGATAGAGTGCAAGAAGCAATTGGTAAGGTTGAAAATTGAAACCGAAAGTGTGTTAAACTAAGATATGGATATACACGAAAGGTTCTCATCATAGAACAATGCAAAGTTTGATTTTTTTGTTTCTAGAAGTTGTTAAGGTGCTTAAATATGTTGTGGAGGATAATGACAACAGTTTGAGTCGAAGTCAAACAGAAGGTACTCTACTATATTTCAGCTTATTTAATTTTGTATTTGATTTGCACTTGATGTTGCACATCTTAGGCCTCACGAATGTGTTGTCACGAGCCCTTCAAAAAGAATGATCAAAATATTGTATAAGCAGGTTCATTGATATGAGGAACCAAAATAGCATTACAAAAATTCAGAGAAAATTGGTTTAGTCAACTTTTGGAAAGTGTATTCTTGTTGTGAACAACATGGCCTTGAAAAGTTGGATATGGATGAATGCTATGTTAAAGCAAGAAACTAAAGGACCAACATCACCAATAAACACTATTTTGAGGTTGACATTTTCAACACTGTTATAGATATGCAAATTCAATAGTATGGTGATCCATTTAGTGAGGTAAGAACTAAATTGTTAGATTGCAACAGAAATTTGACTCCTTGTGTTCATTTTTTTAAGTTTGACGCAATAAAGTTGGTGAAGTTGAGAAAGTTTTATCTGTATGATTATAGTGATATGAAAAGAAATTTACTTAAGTTATTATATTTAAAAAAAATATTCTTTACATATACACATATATTACACGGGTCAATACTAGTAAATATTGATAAAAGAACAATTAGATTGTCAAGGGTCAGCTTCCTCTAAAATTTGTCATGTGTCAGCATTTTAGTTTGTCATATGTTATTTACAAAATATAATATAAATTCTGATGAAATAAAAATGAAATTTATTATAATCTAATTGAACTCATCAAATAACTAATTAATAAAATCTAATATGATATAATCATTTACGTATCTTTATAGTTATTTGTTATTTAAGTATTTTTTCTAAATCAACCCGTATAATACAGGCTAACTAATCTAATACATAATTAATTAAACTCTAATACGTTTTAATTACATATAATTATTTTATGCATCTTTATAAATATTTAGTTTCTAAATATTAAATACGAATCCTTATAATTATTTTATTTAAAACTATTTATTTGTATAATCTATATAATAAAGGAAAACATCAATTTTCACATTGCATCATCACGTTTCACCTAAATATAAATACACATTATTAATTTGAAAATAAAATAAAATTAAAGATAAATATAATTTATTATTTCTAATATCTATAAAAATTATAATTAATTAATTCTATCCAATATTTGACATTATCCAATAATATTATTATCATTATTATCTATTTGACAATTGTTAGTTTTTAACTAAACTAAATGTAAACTTAAAAAAAAATCATAACTCATATAATCTCTCTATAAACTTTAAATAATATTTATATGATAAAAAATCTTGAATTATATCAATTAAAATATATAAATATATGATAAAAACAAAAATAAAATTTAAAAATAAATAAATTTATACTTTATCAAGTGTGGTGTGTATTTTATGTAATCTATACTATATAAAATAAGAAAACCACTTAGAGTTTCTGAACCATTGGATGGAAGAAAATCAATGGTCCAGATCAATGACAACTCATAATTATTTATGAAATGTCTATTATACCCTTAATTAAAATAAATAATTATACCTATGCCATTTTATCTTTCTTTCCTAATTAAAATCAATAATTAAAAAATATATAAATAATCTTTTATCTTTCTTTCCTAATTTATTTCTTTACATGAATCACTTCAATTTATTATATTAAAAGCAATTAACCAATAGGTTGCTAATAACTAAAACATATATATTGCCTTTAAAATTCGAAACATGCATATAATAATTGTAATAATTTTGTATAATTTATATCTTAAAACAAATATTTATTTACTAATATAACATAACTTTTTTTAGTTAAATCATATTAAGTATAAAATGTTGACATATTAGATACAATTATTTCTTCATATATTTCATATGTTTTCATTCATAAATATTCTACAAAAGTATTGATTTTAAAATTTAAACTAATTTATAGAATTTAAAATCTACTTTTATTCTTAGAATTTTCTATTATTATTACTTATTAGTAGCAATTATAAGAAATAATCAATTCTAATAAATCTGAATGAAAATATGAATTGATATATGCACGTTTACATGTATTCAAATTTATGTAAGTGTACGTTCACATCATTTGTTAGGAGCTGAGAGATGTGAACGTATGTGAAATTTACGTATGATCTTTATAACGTTAATTAAAACATGATTATGAAAAGAAAAACTCAAAAAAGTTTTTTTAAATGTGGTAACTTCTGGTGCGCTGCATAAGAGATGATACTCTTTCAAACCATATATATATATATATATATATATATATATATATATATATATATATATATATATATATATATATATATATATATATAGGGGTGGGTTCAATGGAGAACCTTATGCATCGAAGAACCTTGAAGAACCACAATACATCGCTAGAAAAACTGAAATGCATCACATAGAAATCGATGCATCACGCGGGAATTTGATGCATCACATGGATATAATGTAGAAATCGATGCATTACGCGAGAATTTGATGCATCACGTGGAAATAATGATGCATTACGGGGGAATTGTGATGCATTTGTGGTGGTGCATGGAGGTTATTCAAGGTTCTTCGATGCATGGAGGTTCTCCATTGAACCCACATATATATATATATATATATATAATACGGTTCGTGTGAGTACCTAAAAAATGCAGAGTACCGTGAGTACCTGTGAACACACGGGTTTAAGATGTGAACATGCTCCGAAAAAAAGTTTTTTTTTAAAAAATTTTTTCATATTCATTTAGATACAAATAATATAAGCATATTTGTAAAAGAATTACACGCATTCACACTTCGTAGCCTCTTAAAAGTCATGTGAACGTGGAAAAATTCATGTGAACATGCTTAGCTGTGAACATACGTTCACAACAGTGCAGTTCATGTGAACTTGCACGTTTCACATAGTTTTAGTGTGTGTTTATGTGTGATTTTTTGAAAGTAGTCTTATATTATTAATTTAAACATGATTATGAAAAAAAATTTCAAAAAAAATAATTTTAAGCGACGTACCTCCGGTACTCCGCAAAACTAGTGGTACTCATTTGAACCCAAATCTATATATATATATATATATATATATATATATATATATATATATATATATATATATATATATATATATATATATATATATATATATATATATATATATAACGTTGCAGCAGAGGTATGGTGAAATTAAAGAACCAACCTTATGAAACTTCGCCTTCATCTTCAAAAACTGTCTCACTCATCAATTATAATTAATATATATACATGTTGCCCTAAATTGTTCTCTTTCTTAATTGTAACATTTTTATATTTTATAATTTTAAAAGATTTGTCCCCCTAATAACAATTTTGTGTGACGAGTTAGTGGATCATCAAAATTTAATCAAGTTGCAAAGTAAATCGATCATTTCAATAAAAGTTTTTCTAAAGAGTTGTGTTAGTAAATTATTTTTTATAAAAGTTGTGATGAAGAGATGAAACTTCAATTCAGTAATGAAACTAAATTTCTCCTTCTAAATAATAAAAAATAAAAAAACTTTTTTTTTATGGGAAAAAAAAAAAGAAGAAATCGAAAATATAACACACCAGTAGAAATGAATTGCAAAAGGATGACACATTTAATGTTGAGATCATGAGATGTTACATGTCATATGCCTCGACTATTCAAGAATTTTATAGGAATAGACCATACATTAAACTATCTTAATATTTTTTTATTTAAAATTTATAATTCTAACAATTATAGAGTTTAAATATAGTGAAATTAATGATAAGATGATTATTTAAATAATTTATCTTCTTATTAATTAGTGTTTTGCTTATGTATTGTCTTTGTTTTCCTGAAAAAAATTACAGAAAATAATATAACATATGTTATTTTTTATTTTGTATATATTATTAAAATTAGGGTTAATATATATTGAAAAAACCTTACGAACTTACATTTATTTATCGATTAAGTCAATGTACTTTTTTTGAGTGTTTAAGTCCCTAGACAATATTTGTCTTATTCAAAACTATATATTTGACCTGTTTAGTGGGTCACTAACCGGTAAACAAATGGACGTTGATGATGTAAGGCATGGACGGCTTCTGTCTGGTTTGCGGGTAATGGACGTGTGACCGGGTAG
>JAANYP010009029.1:0-15615 GCA_020465985.1 Centrapalus pauciflorus | reverse complement strand
GGGCAAAAGTGTCGATCACCGATTTATTGGGAAGAAGTGGGAAACGGCCAGATCATTGGCGTTAAGATCATTCACAAAATTACCGAAAGGATAGTACGATTGCGGAACTGACTAAAAGTTGCCCGCAATTCTCAGAAAGTTATGCAGATGTAGGAAGAAAATCCCTTGAATTCTAATTAGGAGAACGAGTACCAATGAAACTCTCGCCATGGAAGGGTGTGATACGATTAGGAAAATAAGGAAAAACTAAACCCTCGATACATTGGCAATGCAAAGTCTTAAGGGGAATTGGATTCGTAGCTTATCGTTTAGAGTTACCACCAGAGCTTAGTAGCATGCACAATACCTTCCATGTATCAAATATGAAGAAGTGTTTGTTAGAGGAGACACTTGTTACCCCCTTGGAAGAGATCCAGCTAACTGATAAACTTCGCTTCACCAAAAGGCCGGTTGAAATCTTAGACCGTAAGGTCAAAGGATTGAAGCACAGTTGTATACCCATCCTCAAGGTCAGATGGAATTCTAGACATGGACCACAATCCACTTAGGCATGCAAAGGCTAGTTTAAGCAAAGATACTCTCATCTACTCTTAAGTAACAATACCCCTGAGGAAACAGGATAAAATTTCGGGACGAAATTCCCTTAACAGGGGGAGACTGAAACATCCGGCATTGAACCAGGTTAGCAACAACGACTTAATTAGTATTTAATGGCCAATTATAACCTAATAGGTGGTCATTAGAAATTAACCAAAGTGATTAACAAGGTTCATGAAGAAATTCAACTCAATTCGAATCAAATTCATCGGTGCGATGAATCGGGAAATCAATTAATCCGATCAAATTACGATATGAGGGATTAATTCAACTAAGTATATAATTAAATTATGATTAGTGACACTAATCATACACTAATACAATTACTTAACATTAATTATGCAAGACTAAAACAATTCATTAAAACAATGCATCCATAAGTATTTTTGAAATTACAAGAAAAGGGAAATACAAGAATACATTTCTAAATACTTTTATAAAAAAAAAAAAAAACAAAATACATCATTTTAATACTTAGAAATCAGCCAACAACACAAGGGAACACACTTTTGTGTCCCTTTGACTTTTTATAAAAATATTGAAAAGAATTATTCACTTTTTTCTACTTTTCCAACATGTTGGTAAAGTATTAGACACCACCTTTATCATCATCATTTGCAAGACTAAAACTCTTCTATAAATAGAGGACTCATTTCCTCATTTCATTCACACCTTCAAAGCATAAACACCCTCTCATTCTCTATAGAAAAATCGGCCAAAGGGCCTAGTGCAAGGCCAAGAACTTGCAACCTTGTTCTTCATATTTTCTTCAAGTGTTCTTGGTGTTCTTCAAGGGTTTTGGTGCATATCTTGCAAGAATTTCAATTTCTACTCAAAATCATAATCCAAATACTTCAAAGTAAGTAAATACTAACTTATTTCATCATACATTTATGTTTATATAAGTCTTGCATAATATATATAATCACCAACAACAACAAGTTACATAAAAACTCAAGTTTATAAGTTTCTAGTTTTTTATTTTTATGTTGTTTCTTTAAATGTGCATATGAATATATGAACACATTATAAACATGTTAATATTATGAAAACATGTGTTATATATGTGTTATATAACTTTTATAACTTTTATACAAATAGACTTTGAATAAACAACAAGAATCATAAGTTGTTTTAAGTTTATAAACTACGGATTTTCGGCAGAAAATTTATATCGACTTTGAAAAATCATAAGTAATTCATAACTCAACGAAATGAGTTGATTCTTGTCTCAAAAGTTAGATCTATGTCTTAACTATAGATCTGTAATTTTTCATAATTTATTTTGAAGTTTAAGACCTCCAGAAATTATTTGGGAAACCGAAAGATTGACAGCTCAAAAATGGCCAACATAGCGTTTTTAACAAGCTTTTTCACCAACCTAAACAACTCGAAAAATGGCCGTTCTTGATTCTAAAAATCCTTTGTATATAGTAGTTTAATGTCTTAGAAAACCAAAGTATAAAACATTTTGGAGCTTGGTCAAAAACAGCCTCAAAGTAGGCCGAAAAACCTCCGAAAAAGCTGGAAAATTATATATATATAAACTTGACGTTTTAAGCAAATCTTATTTATAAACTTGTAATGTTGGGTGATTTAAGACATAAAAATCTATAAATATACCTATTATCATATATTAGTGATATTAAGTCCTTACTATCATTTAGGACTCGGTTAAACGGTTTCATCACCCATCAAACAACGCACATTGCATTTTTGCGCATATTTTGCCATCGCAATTCCGGTGAGTCTTCATAGTCCCATTTTTTCACATTGTTATGCTTTGGGATGAAATACATGCTTCGTTTTTATATGGACACGAAAACTTCTCGATTCTATTATGTATTACGTATGAGAATCTCCGCCCTTATATCATGAAATCGTTAGTTGCATTTGTTTGCAAGCGCGAATATATTGTGAATAGATCTATTGGGAGTCATGTCCCCCACTCGGGTTAGTGGTTAAGCTAACAGCGGGTGCATATATATTCAACACACGGTATTTTGGGAATACTGCTCGGGGCAAAACTTATTCTAATTAAGCTTCGGTGACATGATGGTTTACGTAATACATCTCATGGAATTTATGATTTTTATAAATTCAACGCATCTGATAATGTCCATACAACTAGTCTTTTCGTGTAAACCTATGAACTCACCAACAATTTTTGTTGACGTATTTTAGCATGTATTTTCAGGTAATTAAGGCAAGTGCGCCTTTGAATCCACCAACTTTCAAGCTTCCGCATTTCATGGAGTCGCATGCATATTTCGAAACTAACGGAGATTTGACTGCATTATTTTTGGACGCATTAATTATGTATTAAAATCTCTGTATTACGCGAACCTCATTTCTTTCATTTTGTAAAACATTATTACATTCTTAAGTTTTAATGATGTATTATTTCGAAAACGTCCATTTAGTGGTCGTTCGTTATAATTATGGTTACGCTTCCGCACTCGTCACGACTCGCTACCAACCAAGGTAGCAGGGTGTGACATCATTTTTGGATCATCAGACGAACAGATGTGCAAAGATTTCGAGAAGGTGATGAAGTCGAAATTCGAGATGAGTGCTATGGGAGAGTTAAATTTCTTTTTGGGGTTACAAGTTGACCAGAAGAAGGAAGGGATGTTTATCCATCAGACGAAGTATGTCTATGACCAATTGGAACGTCTCGGGATGGAAGGAACAAAATTGACTGCCCATTTCAGCACGCCGATTCAAGTGAATCACAATCTCGGACCGGGTACTGAAAGTGATACCGATGTGGATCCGACTTTATATCGGGCCATGATTGGATCACTTATGTATTTAACTGCTTCAAGACCTGACATCATGTTTGCTGTGTGTATTTGTGCTAGGTTTCAAGCTAATCCGAAGGAGATGCACATGAAAGCTGTGAAGCGGATTCTACGATACCTCAAGTCGAAACCGAAGCTGGGACTTTGGTATCACGCGGAGGGAGATCTAGAGTTGGAGGGATTCACGGATTCTGACTACGGAGGATGCAGCTTGACGCGCAAATCAACAACTGGAGGATGTCAGTTCCTAGGAGGGAGATTGGTATCCTGGCAATGCAAGAAACAAACGTCGGTAGCCGTGTCAACGTGCGAGACCGAGTATGTTGCTGCTGGTAGTTGCTGGTCACAGGTTCTGTGGATACAACAACAATTGCGGGATTACAGTTTGGCTTATACTCAAACTCCCATTAGGATAGACAATCAATCTACAATTGCTATAACTAACAATCCAGTTAAACACAACAAAACAAAGCACATAGACATTAGGCATCATTTTATTCATGATTGTGCTGAAAAGAACTTAATCAAATTGGTAAAAGTGGCAACAGAAGATAATAATGCTGATTTATTTACCAAAGCATTTGATAAGTCACGGTTTGAATATTTAATTCAACTAAATGGAATGCGCAACCCAGAGTAATTTGGCCTTAGTAGTAGTTTATTTCCTTTTATAGTAGTAGTATTTCTTTCTTTTTATAGTAAGTCAGCTAATTTAGGATAGTTTCTATTTTTAGTAAGTTTCTATTTTCAGTAAGTTAGTAGGTTATCTTATATTATTGCTATTTCTTTATGAAAAACAAAAGAAAAAAGAGAGAAAATCATAAAAATACAAAAAAATAGAATATCAGAAAAGGAGTTAAGTCTTAGAAGCATAGGTTCAAAGTGACGAAAATTAGCACAGTCGTTACAAACTCTAAGTGTTTAGGCTTTCACACATAATGCAACTAAATTCTAAGTGTTATAATTTAGTTTAGTTTGATGTGTTGGTAGGCATAATACATATAGGGAGTCTCAAGGCAAATAAAATATTCAAGAAAAAGTCAAACGTGTCACTAACTTAGATGTATGACCAATCGGTCTTAATTTTTATGTACAAGACATACAAACTTTGAGTCTAAATGAGGTATGCAAACTTTCTGGGGATGTATGGCAACATCAAATACCTCTTAAAATGGAAACAATAGAAAAATCATACAAAATTGAGGGTCGAAAACATGTAACTTTGTTGTACGTAAGTACAGACCTATTGCCTCTGTTTAGATTCGGGTTAACAAGATATGTCGCTTTGTTGTACGTCGGTACAGACCTGTCACCGCTGTCTTGCTAGCTTTAAGAATAAACCTTAAGTCAAACTAAGACACTTTGTTGTATGAAAATACAGACCTGTGTCCGATGTTTGTCTTTTAAAGAAAGTTTGCAAATGCCAACAAGTTAGAATCTTTGTCTGTGTGCCTTGATCATAAAAGTATGTCTATGTCTGAGTCACGTAAGATAATTTCATGATAAATAAAATTGCCTAGGGATATTCCAAAATGTAGAATGTTTAAAGGGGCAAAATACCAACAATCGGCTAAATGGGTATTTCACGACAAACAATCAAAGGAATCAAAAATTCCTAAGTGTGAAAGTTTAAGTACTGAAAGTGAGTCTCTGACATCGCTATCTGATTGAACCTTTCTTAGACTATACTCATCAAAAATATTTTGTTTAGTATTTAGCTTAGGTTGTAAATTTTAATAGGAATAGCTTAAGTCTAAATTTTCAGTCAAAATTTTAAAATTTCATTTTTACTTAGTTTTTATTTTATTTTATCTTTTATTTTATTTTACCTTAGTTTATTTTATTTTATTTTAGTTTTTACTTAGGTAAAAGGTCAAAAATTCTGAGGGTGCATTCACAGTTGAACTAAATAAACACTGCGTGAAAAATCATGAGCTTAGGGTAAAAGAGTTGGCATAGTTTATCCCGTTACACAATACCGTAGAAAAGGTTGAAAATTTTCGAAATTTTTCTAAGTGTTTGGTGTAATTCAAGTTTAGTTCAGACTCGAATTAGGGTAGTCTCGAATCTGTCAGTAGATTCGATGTTGGCCTTAGATTCGAAGGTTGGTGGTATATATAGGTTAACAGTGAAGTCATTAACTCCTTACTGTTTTCGAATCTATATCCTCGAGTCTATCCGGCGATTTCGAATCTATTCCTCGAATCTACCGTTTTTCTCAAAAACGACAATTTGTCGAGTCTCTTGCCTTAGTGTTCGATTCTACTGATACTTCTAGGTACAAACAACTTGATTGTACAAAATTCATTTAGTTTTATACACTATTTTAGGCAAAATCATCGATCATTGAAGGTTTATGGGTATAAATTGTGGTTTTCAAAAATTACCAAGATTGGACCGATAAATAGTCAAATTAAATGCACATATCTGTGATTAGTAACTAGTAGGACTAATGAATGTAATTTTCTGAGTCCAAAATGGTTAAAATCAAGAGATTTGGTGTTGAGTAAGGCCGACGGTTCGAATCTGTTCCTGAGGTTTCTCGAGTCTGTCATTAAACTCGAGAAGGACACTAGATTCGAATCTGTCATCAAACTCGAAAAGGGGATTTATTCGAATATGTCTATTCGAATCTGTTACTTTATTTGAATTATTTAATTTAAATGTTATTAAACTTGTAGAAATTCTTTTCTGTTGGATTTTGTACTTAATCAAGTTCAAAATTAAACAAATTTGAAATTAGGCAAGTTTATTGATTTTTATTAATTCTAATAGTTTATTTATTGTGCAGATATGGCTGTTCGAGTTTTTGTGCCAAAGCACAATATGGTCCTTCACCCTGACCATCATATCCCTGAGGCGCAGGGATATCGTCAAATGTTGGATTTTGTTGGTACACCCTGTGTGACGATAGCAGTCTAAACGATCTGCGTTATGATTTAAGTAATATTCTGAATATTAACAAGTGTTATTGATATATATGTTTAATATGTGTTTGTCGGTTATTGATTGTGTGTTTGAACTTGATGTACATATTACAAGTAGTTCAAACATAAAAGTCAAAGAGTATGTCAAGCATAAGTTAAAACATAAGTTTCATCACGTAAGTGTTTAAGTGTATAGGTTAGATTCGAATTGCATAAAAGGATACATTCGAATCTGTGATAGATTCGAATGAGTCCTTAGATTCGAATAGGCTAGATTCGAATCTGTCAGATGGACAGATTCGAAAGGGCCTTAGGCCAGATTCGAGGTTGGCCCACAACAGACTCGAATCAGGGCCTATAATTAGGGATAGACTCGAATCATTAGCAGACCTTTGGCAGAATTCGTGAGGAATTAAGCGATAGGCGATCTCGAGTTTATCAGCTAGGTGAGTCCCGTTTCGGAGAGAATTAGTACGTAGGATCGTTCGTGTGTCGTTCGTTCAGCGTCTAATAGTCTCCGTGTTTCCGTTGGTTGAGAGTTGTCCGTCTGACCGTAAACGAGGATTCCGCACTCGTTCACGGGTCCGCGTCTAGATAGATCTGTCAGTGGTAGACCTTACAGATTTCCTAGTGGAGTCTAGGATTGGATTTGCCTTATCCCATAACCTTCAGATTGTGCTTCCCTATGTTCGCCAATTTTATGATCATCTTCAGGTAGACTTCTCTGTCACCCCGACAGTGCTGAGAACCAGGATAGCAGGACAGCCGTTGGTGTTCTCTGCCGATATGCTGCGACAAGTTTTGCAGCTAGGCTCTCAAGAAGAAGAATCTGGGCCAATCGATTTTCCTCTGAGTATTAGGCAAGCGGCATTTCAGAGAATGGGTTACAGCCTAGATGTGAGCGGGCTAATCGGCCAATGGAGATTTCTGGCTCATGTTTTCATGGTGTGTTTTGCAGCTAAGAAAGCCGGTTTTGACTATATGGTCTCGAAGATCCAGTCTGGGATAATCGCGTTAGTATATAATCGGCCATTTAGCTTTTCGGAGATGTTTTTCTCGGAATTCGTTCACCAAATTTCGGCTCCTGAGCAGCAACAATTTCTGCTGTATCCACGATTCATAATGATGCTCATAAGACATTTCTTGCCGAATTTGGCGCCGCACAATGAAATCCAAAGTGTCGCGGTAATGGATAAGAGGATCTTTGCTGATTGTTCCTCGCACAGAGGAAGATTGGCTGTTCCAGTTGAGCGTCCGTTGTTTGGAGCCATTTTGGATAGGAATTTTGAAGCCCCAGATATTGCCAATTGGCTGTTCCAGTGTCTACTGAACCTCATGTTCAAATAGGAACATATGGATCAAGGTTGGTAGTTAATGAAGAAGCTTCGAGGAGGAGAGTAACAAGAGAGTCTGATGACTCAGATTTTGAAGAAGAAGAGATTGCTCCTTTAGTGACAAGGCAATAGGCCAAGCGTCACAGATTCATGCAAGGATCATCTTCAGCCTCCGCAGAACAACCAGAAATCTCTCAACCTGAAAACCCTCAACCTCAAGAACCTCAAACCACCATTCCTCCACCACCACCTCGCGATGAACCATATATTCCATTGCCAATCCTTCCAACTCCGATACAGTCAATTCCATCAACGACATCATCATATGCCGACAATCAACGATTTTTGCAGCTTAAAGCTCGTGTTGACTTCCAGAATGTCCAAATCTTAAGCCTAACCAAGGCAATCGATGAAATTCAGACGCATTATGCAAATCTTGATAAAGAGAATGCTGATTTGAAGAAGATTGTGGAACAAGTTCAGGAAGAGAATGTAGAGTTAAAGACGTTTGTCTGCGATCAGGCAGCTGAGATAAGGTCGATGCTCTCCCTAATAGAGCAGTTAATGAAAAATTTACAGGCTCAGGGGGAGACATCGTGCCGAGATCAAGAAGTACAAAGGCCGCGAGATGATGATGAAGACGATAGCCAAGGCAATGATCCCAGCTCTCAAAGACAGGATGAGCCAGTAGATTTTTCTGCTGCTCAGACTGCTCAATCTCAGGGGAGCCTAGTCAAGCAGAAGCTGGAATGGGTGAGGCAAGTTCTTTTAAGCCTACGGATTTTGAGATTAGTGATATAATAGATGCTCTCATGGATCTTGATGACGATCCGATGGATGTGGGTTTCGATTTTGAAGATGAAATGGATGAGCTGGAAGAGGGTGAGTTCGTGTCAGAAGATATCGTTGACTGGAAATCAGATGACGAGGTATGTGCTGATGAGGACGATGAAGCTGATGAGATCGTCATGCAGCAAAACCCTATCACTGATACATATATCATAGAAGGCAATGATGTTGTTAACGTAGAAGTAGTGAATGATGCGTTAAATGTTGAGCCATCAGTAGAGGAACCAGCCAGAGATCTAACGAATGAAGAAAAACGAAAGTTGTGGTTCAGGGCTGAACAGAAGGAGTTAGAGCTTAAAAGGAAAATGAGGGTGCCGAGTACTGGGAAGTTGTCTGGAAGCATTTTAAGCTTGTTCTTTGATCGAGAACTGCAGCTATTCATAATTAAGAGGAAAGACGGGCTCCAGTTGCTGAGGCGAACTCTGAAAGCTTTCAATTCATTGCCAAAGATCGAGATCACAGCGTTAGCATGGAAAGATCCGATTAATATTGGCAATGATCCCTACGCAGATGTAATTGCAAGAATCATAAGAAAAGAGGGAAGATCAAGGAAGTTTGAACGACTGAATCCAAGGGTTGGAAAAAGAGTAGAAGATCCTTCACGTATTGATCCTCTAACTGGGCGACCTTGGATGAAGATCCATTATAAACCAGTAGGATGTCTAAAGAATGTGCCGCTCAAGCCTATGCCACAGAATGTCTTGAAGAATCTGCATTGGTGGTATGCTGAGAGTGAGACTGGAGAAGCGGTGATGGAAGATTTTGAAGAAAATGTTATTCTTAGAGTCTATGATCCTCTTCATCTGGTAAACCTTTCTAGAGATGATATATATTCAAATTTTGCATGCTTGTAAGATTTCTAGTGATGCTCATATGGATAGTGAGGCTAGGAAATATGAGAATGTGGTTAACGTATGTGTTGAAAAGGGCTTGTATGCTGGAAGTAGTTTGAATAAATAATAAACAAAGTACTTGATCAAATATGTGAATTATTAGAAGCTATCGTCAAGGAGGAGTCTGTTGGTACACCTTGTGTGACGATAGCAGTCTAAGTGATCCTACATTGTGGTTCTAGCAAGTGTTTGTTATATATGTTTATATATGGTTGAGATTTATTATTGTTTGTGTGTTTGAACTTGATGTAACGTATTACAAGAAGTTCAAACATAAAGATCAAAGATAAAATCAATCATAAGGTAAAAACATAAGTTTTAATACTAAGTTGAGTATGTGAAATAGTAGATTCGAATTGTGTAAGGTTTGACATTCGAATCTGTGTCAGATTCGAATGTAGACCTACATTCGATTCTAGGAAGATTCGAGAGTGTCTATGAGGACAAACTCGAATGGGCCTTGGGCCAGATTCAAGTTTGGCCCATAACAGACTCGAATTAGCCTCTATAATTAGGGATAGACTCGATTAATTATTAGACTTTTTGCAGAATTCGTGAGTGATTAAGCAAAAGGCGATCTCGAGTTTATCATCAGTGTTAGTGCCGTTTCGGAGAGAATCTGTTCGTAGGATCGTTCGTGTGTCGTTCGTTCAGCCTCTGATAGTCTCCGTGTTTCTGGTTGAGAGTTGTTTCCGTCTACCCGTTAATGAGGATTCCGCACTCGTTGACGGTTCCGCGTCTAGATAGATCTCGTAGTGGTAGACCTTACAAACAATAATTTATTACTCACAGTGATTTTAAATTAACAACGATTCCCATTACATCATTATATACATGTTTTGTATTAGTTTTCATATACATTAAAGCTTAACCATGTGTTTTAACACATTTGCATTCAATTATATAGGTTTTGGGTTCACAGAATCAAGTTTCTTGATCTTTATGTGAGCACCAAGACTAAATCTCGTGGTTCCTTTTAGGAACCGAGACTAATAAGTTTCGGGGTCCAACCCCTTTTTGATATTCCTTCACACCCCGAGAGTTAGTCTCGAGGTCCACTGCCATATCAAATACCCTTTCTGTTTTCACATAGCCCACCTCAAGATTCTAAGTCTCGGGGTCCTAGTACTTGCCAAAATTCCCTTTCAAGCTCGAGACTAAGTCTCGGTTTCCACCTCTTGTTAATAGTAATCATAGAACGATTGATGTCCACCCTGAGACTAAGTCGCAAGGTTCCTCCTATACCTAATAATGTCTCGGGGTCCACTCCCTCTGAGAGATGATGTTTCGCTATTTTTCATTCTAAAACCAGATTAGAACCCAAATGTCATAAGCAATCTTTTTCATTAAAACATAGATAAACATATAGTAGCTTATATAAAGCATCAGTCTGATGTTTTAAACTCAATTTCGAACCAAAGGAAATCCACACCCACTGTGTTCATCAACAAAGTGCTCGGCCCAAACCAAAACAGAAATAAACGTACCTTAAAGATGAGTTGTAGCTTGAATATTGTTTCAATAATTTACATAAACACTAATGAATGATTTTCAAGTAAAAGTTTAAACATGTAATCACAGATTTGAGTTTTTTGATTCTCACTTTCGATTTCTTATAAATTAAACAAAAACCCTTTAAAATTTCAAATTTATACTTGATTTACCATAATTTGATGTTTATGAACACTTAGATTCCTTCAAATCTCGAAATTTTTTTCAGTTGTCTAAGCTTGATTTCAATAATTTCAGCTATCTTTAAACTGTTGAGTGTATGAACCTAAAGGAAGAGTTTAGAGAGACATAGTGTGTGTATCTAATTGAGTAGACAGTTGCTTTGGCCCAAAATATATATAGACACACACACACACACACACACACACACACATATATATATATATATATATATATCATTATCCATTGGAAAACCTTGGAAAATCATTATTGTCAGACCCCAATACCCCGCTTGGCAACGAGGCGTTACGTCACGGAAGCAAAGTCACAATCATATTGAACGACCTCTATATAGGATTTTTCGAAATACATTACTCATAAACAATGTTTAACAATTACGGAAATAAAGAGTTCACGAATGATGGAGATTAAAATAAATGACCAAAATGTAATGTAGTTATGCAAATAGATCACCATGGTGTTTCAAAATGCACAGTGACTCCAAAAGCTTGTAAAATTTGACCATTTGCCATGCATGCAGAATGTTGCCCTTAAGGTTTCGAGAATAACACGCAAAATACGTCAACATAAAGTTGGTGAGCTCATAGGTTTACACGATAAAGATAGACAAGGTATGGAAAGCACAAGATTTCAATGAGTTTATAAACATAAACGAATCAATAGTTTAAGTATTACCATAAGCCTCACTACCCCGAAACTTAACTTATGATTGCCCTATGTGGTATCCAACATCATAATACCAAGAATTTTCAGATGATTATGCATCCGTGTACAATTGGCACGACCAACCCGGATGGGGGCGTCAACCAAATAGATATATCCATAACATTCACGTTTACGATGTAATTAACGGTTCATAATTGAGGGCAGTGGTGAAGAAAAATAACCTTAAGTAATACATAAAATGATTGATGTACTCCTGTCCATAGAAAAAGTTGAGCATTTATTCTCACCCCTAAGAAAATGATCATATAAAAATAGGGGCTATGAAAACTCACTGTAGTAGTGAAAATGAAAGTGATGACCAGTCTGTCGACTTGAATGATGATCGAACGGACCTAACCGAGTCCTAAGTGATATGAAAGAGTTGATAAGGTTACTAAATGATAATGTGTATGCATGATGGTTTTAAATTTAGTCATCCAACATAACAAGTTCGTAAAAAACCATTTAAAGTTTCAACTTTATTTATAAGGATTTCCAGGATTTATTGATGCTTTTCAACTTAGTTTGAGGCTGTTTTTAACATAGCTCCAAAATGATTTGGTCTTTGATATTTCTAATCATGAAACTACTATATATAAGGATTTTTTCAAGATAAAAATGGTCATTTTTTGAGTTGTTTAGGTTAGCGAAATAGTCCATTAAAAACTCCTATGTTGGCGACAAATGAGCTGTTAGAATTTTCGGTTTCCAAACAGTATTTGAGGTTTCAAACCACCGTATTAAATTATGAAAACTTCCAAATATTTATTTAAGACATTGATCTAAATTCTGGAAAATGAATCAACTCATTTCGTTAAGTTATGAATTAGTTATCATTTTTCAAAATTGATGCAATGTTTCTATTGAAAAATCCGAATTTCACAACCTTGCAACCACTTGTGATTCTTGTTATTTATTCAAATAAACCACATGTATAAAGGTTATGAAACACATTTATAAACCTTTTTTTTAAATATTCATTCCTACATTATGTGTTTATACATTTATATACACATTTGAAGAAACAAACTTTAAAATAACCACTACTTGTCTTTGAACTTTGCTTTTGATGAAACTTGTTGTTGATGATTATATATTATGAAGGACATATAATTTACATAAATTAAAGAAGTATATAGGATAGTTTTTTCTTACTGTGGTGAAAGAAAAGAAAGAAAATGTGCTATAAGGAATGATCTTGAATTAGTTGGACACCTAAACTACTTGAATTCTTGAATAACAAACGAAAAGAACTTTGGCGTTTTAGAGGAGCTTTGGCCGATTTTTAAAGAGAAGCAGAGAGGATTTTCTTTGCGAGTGTGAGATGAATGGAGTGTTCTCTATTTATAGAGAGGAAAAGAAGTCTTGCAAATGATGAAGGAAAAGGTGGTTTTTGACACTTTACCAACATGTTGGAAAAGTAGAAATAGGTAATGGTTTCTTTTCAATATTTTATTAAAAGTCAATGGAACACAAAATGTAAGGTCTACCACTACGAGATCTATCTAGACGCGGAACCGTCAACGAGTGCGGAATCCTCGTTAACGGGTAGACGGAAACAACTCTCAACCAGAAACACGGAGACTATCAGAGGCTGAACGAACGACACACGAATGATCCTACGACCAGATTCTCTCCGAAACGGCACTAACACTGATGATAAACTCGAGATGACCTTTTGCTTAATCACTCACGAATTCTGCAAAAAGTCTAATAATTAATCGAGTCTATCCCTAATTATAGAGGCTAATTCGAGTCTGTTATGGGCCAAACTTGAATTTGGCCTAAGGCCCATTCGAGTTTGTCCTCATAGACACTCTCGAATCTGCCTAGGTTCGAATCTAGGTCTACATTCGAATCTGACACAGATTCGAATGTCAAACCTTACACAATTCGAATCTATTATTTCACATACTCAACTTAGTATTAAAACTTATGTTTTTACCTTATGATTGATTTTATCTTTGATCTTTATGTTTGAACTTCTTGTAATACGTTACATCAAGTTCAAACACACAAACAATAATAAATCTCAACCATATATAAACATATATAACAAACACTTCCTAGATACACAATGTAGGATCACTTAGACTGCTATCGTCACACAAGGTGTACCAACAGACTCCCCCTTGACGATAGCTTATATTAATTCACACATTTGATCAAGAACTTTGTTTATTATTTATTCAAACTACTTCCAGCATACAAGCCCTTTTCAACACATACTTTAACCACATTCTCATATTTCGTAGCCTCACCATCCATATGAGCATCACTAGAAATCTTACAAGCATGCAAAATTTGAATATCATCTCTAGAAAGGTTTACCAGATGAAGAGGATCATAGACTCTAAGAATAACATTTTCTTCAAAATCTTCCATCACCGCTTCTCCGGTCTCACTCTCAGCATACCACCAATGCAGATTCTTCAAGACATTATGTGGCATAGGCTTGAGCGGCACCTTCTTTAGACATCTTACTGGTTTATAATGGATCTTCATCCAAGGTCGCCCAGTTAGAGGATCAATACGTGAAGGATATTCTACTCTTTTTCCAACCCTTGGATTCAGTCGTTCAAACTTCCTTGATCTTCCCTCTTTTCTTATGATTCTTGCAATTACATCTGCGTAGGGATCATTGCCAATATTAATCAGATCTTTCCATGCTAACGCTGTGATCTCGATCTTTGGCAGTGAATTGAAAGCTTTCAGAGTTCGCCTCAGGTACTGGAGCCCGTCTTTCCTCTTAATTATGAATACCTGCAGTTCTCGATCAAAGAACCAGCTTAAAATGCTTCCAGACAACTTCCCAGTACCCGGCACCCTCATTTTCCTTTTAAGTTCTAACTCCTTCTGTTCAGTCGTGAACCACAACTTTCGTTTTTCTTCATTCGTTAGATCTCTGGCTGGTTCCTCTACTGATGGCTCAACATTTAACGCATCATTCACTACTTCTACGTTAACAACATCATTGCCTTCTATGATATATGTATCAGTGATAGGGTTTTGCTGCATGACGATCTCATCAGCTTCATCGTCCTCATCAGCACATACCTCGTCATCTGATTTCCAGTCAACGATATCTTCTGACACGAACTCACCCTCTTCCAGCTCTTCCATTTCATCTTCAAAATCGAAACCCACATCCATCGGATCGTCATCAAGATCCATGAGAGCATCTATTATATCACTAATCTCAAAATCTGTAGGCTTAGATGAACTTGCCTCACCCATTCCAGCTTCTGCTTGACTAGGCTCCCCCTGAGATTGAGCAGTCTGAGCAGCAGAAAAATCTACTGGCTCATCCTGTCTTTGAGAGCTGGGATCATTGCCTTGGTTATCGTCTTCATCATCATCTCGCGGCCTTTGTACTTCTTGATCTCGGCACGATGTCTCCCCCTGAGCCTGTAAATTTTTCATTAACTGCTCTATTAGGGAGCGCATCGACCTTATCTCAGCTGCCTGATCGCATACAAATGTCTTTAACTCTACATTCTCTTCCTGAACTTGTTCCACAATCTTCTTCAAATCAGCATTCTCTTTATCAAGATTTGCATTATGCGTCTGAATTTCACCGATTGCCTTGGTTAGGCTTAAGATTTGGACATTCTGGAAGTCCACACGAGCTTTAAGCTGCAGAAATCGTTGATTGTCGGCATATGATGATGAGGTTGATGGAATTGACTGTATCAGAGTTGGAAGGATTGGCGATGGAATATATGGTTCATCGCGAGGTGGTGGTGGAGGAATGGTGGTTTGAGGTTCTTGAGGTTGATGGTTTTGAGGTTGAGAGATTTCTGGTTGTTCTGCG
>JAANYP010009028.1:0-14151 GCA_020465985.1 Centrapalus pauciflorus | reverse complement strand
TTACTCCTCATACCAAGTAGCTACCGAAGAAAGAAAGATGAATAGATTCCGTGTAGGACTCAATCCTAGATACAGACATCCGATGAGCGCTATTAAATACAAAAATTACTTGGAAATGGTAGAAGCAGCTAGACAGATTGAGCGAGGTTATTTAGAGTACGGCGATCAGCTTTATGCTCCGACTACTAACCCGATGAATCCGTCTCCTCCGAAGAAACATCGATTTTGCAGATTCTTTAAGTCGAATAAGTCTCAGTCCCAACAATCTCAGCAGTATAGTGCACAGCCGAAAGCCTAAGTGTATTCCCTTACGAACGAGCCGCGATTCTGCAAGAGATGCAGAAAGTCACATATGGGACTATGTAATCCAGATGACGTCACTTGTTTTGCGTGCAACATGATCGGTCATAGCAGTGAAGAATGCCCACAGCAGGGACGTGGATGTGCAAAGTGCGGGAAAAGAGGACACTTTATGTATCAGTGTCGAAGCGGGCAACGTTATGAGTCACAGGCGTCGGCTGGAGGGTCTACAGTAAAGAGTTCTACTGCAACACCAACCGCAAGGACACGTGCGTTTCAGATAACAGCTGAAGAGGCGAGAGAAACACCTGATGTAGTCACCGGTACGTTTCTATTAAATACGATACCTGCTCGTGTGCTATTTGATTCTGGCGCTAGTCGTTCCTTCATATCGACTTCTTTTGCATCAAGATTATCTAAGTCCCCATCGAAGCTTTCTGTAGTACTTGACATTGAGACAGCCAGTAACAGTTATGTTATGGCTGATTCTGTTTACCATAATTGTACTCTGCTTGTTGATAACATTGTATTCAACCTCGATCTTATTCCGATTCCGTTGAAAGAATTCGACGTCATCATTGGCATGGACTGGTTAACAAACAACGAGGCTACAATTATTTGCAACCGTCGGATCATCAGAATCAAGTCTTCAGACGACCGAGTATTGGAGATCAAGGGCGAGAAGCGTAAAGGTGCACACTGCTTTATTACTATAGAGAAAGCCCATAAATATGTGTCTAAGGGTCGCGAATCCTATCTGTGCTACGCTCTATCTGAGTCCAGCTCTGAAAAGAAATCTTTGTCCGATATTCCTATCGTCTGTGAGTTCCCAGACGTTTTTCCTGATGACATTTCCGGAGTGCCACCGGAACGTCAAGTCGAGTTCAGTATTGACTTGGTTCCTGGTGCGGCTCCTATCGCAAAAGCTCCATACAGACTTGCACCTGCAGAAATGCAGGAAATGTCAAAACAACTGCAAGAGCTGTTAGAGAAAGCGTTTATCCGACCAAGTTCTTCTCCGTGGGGTGCACCTGTCCTATTTGTTAAAAAGAAAGACGGAACTATCCGTATGTGCATCGACTACCGCGAGTTGAACAAGGTTACAATAAAGAATAAGTATCCTTTGCCCAGAATCGATGATCTGTTTGATCAACTACAAGGAGCCAGTTACTTCTCGAAAATAGATCTCCGTTCTGGGTATCATCAGTTAAAAGTCAGAGATGAGGATGTTCCAAAAACAGCCTTCCGTACAAGATACGGTCATTACGAATTTCTCGTGATGCCGTTCGGCTTAACAAATGCACCAGCAGCATTCATGGACCTCATGAATCGCGTGTGCAGACCAATGTTGGATAAATCAGTTATCGTATTCATAGACGATATTCTGATTTATTCCAAAACGGAGGCTGATCTTTCTATTCATCTACGGCAATTGCTAGAGTTACTAAGAAAAGAAAGACTCTACGCAAAGTTTTCTAAATGCGAGTTTTGGCTCAGACAGGTATAATTTCTATTATATATGTCTTGAGTTATTTTTTAAGTATTCCCTGATTAACATCAAAACTTGAACTTCTATTTTGATTTTTATAGATTCAATTCCTTGGCCATGTTGTTTCTGGCGAAGGGATTTCCGTTGATCCGTCTAAAGTCGAGGCCGTTCAGAAATGGCAAACGCCTCGTAATGCCTCAGAAATCCGAAGTTTCCTTGGATTGGCCGGTTATTATCGGTGATTCAGAAAGGACTTCTCAAAGATTGTTGTACCTCTAACAATGCTAACACGAAAGAATACACCTTTCGTATGGGCTGATAAACAGCAAGAGGCATTCGAAATTTTAAAGCAAAAGCTCATTCAAGCGCCGATCCTAGCTTTACCAGAAGGCAATGATGATTTCGTTGTCTATAGCGATGCATCTGGTACTGGCTTAGGGTGTGTTCTGATGCAAAGGGGAAAAGTAATTGCCTACGCTTCAAGGCAATTAAAGGATTACGAGAAAAGTGCACCAACTCATGATCTTGAGTTGGCTGCCGTTACCTTTGCTCTGAAAATCTGGCGGCATTATCTTTATGGGACTCGGTGTCAGCTCTACACCGATCACAAGAGTCTCAAGCATCTCTTTACTCAAAAGGATCTAAACATGAAACAGCGACGGTCCTTGGAGCTTATCAAGGACTATGATTGCGAGATCCTATATCATCCCGGCAAAGCTAATGTTGTCGCGGATGCTTTGAGTAGGAAAGTCTATCCAGAAAAGTGCTGCTATGCCTTAACTCCTGTAATATTCTCTTCGGATCTTATTGAAGACATCCGAGTTGCTCAAGCTGAAGCATTGAAAGAAGAGAATATTGATTCTGAAAATCTAAAAGGGCAACTACAATTTCTAACTCTGAATCATTTGGGACTTCACTGTCTCAAGGGAAACCGAATCTGGGTTCCTAAGTATGGTTCAATTCGCAGCACTCTTCTATCTGAAGCTCATCAGTCCAAATTATCTGTTCATCCTGGCAGCTCAAAGATGTACTTCGATATGAAAGCTGACTACTGGTGGCCAGGAATGAAGAAAGACATCGGTAGATATGTTGAAAGCTGCAGAATATGTCAGATGGTTAAGGCAGAACACCAGAAACCCTTTGGGGATATGCAACCACTACCCGTTCCTGAATGGAAGTGGGAGCATATAACTATGCATTTCATCACAAAGTTGCCTAAGACCAAGAGACAACACGACTCCATCTGGGTAGTCGTTGACCGTTTAACAAAGTCAGCACATTTCATACCGATGAAAGAAACTTATTCTCTCGATAGATTGGCGCAGTTGTACATCACAGAAATTATTTCACGTCACGGTATGCCAAAGTCTATCGTTTCTGATCGTGATAGTCGTTTCACATCCAGTTTCTGGCAAGCACTACAAGACGGGATGGGTACTCGGATCTCTATGAGTACTGCCTATCATCCTAATGCAGATGGCCAGAGTGAGCGTACTATCCTAACTCTAGAAGATATGCTTCGTGCCTGCATTCTTGATCTAGGTGGTAACTGGGATGACCACTTGCCGTTGGTCGAATTCTCGTATAACAACAGTTATCATTCAACGATCAAGATGGCTCCTTTTGAAGCTTTGTATGGAAGAAAGTGCAAAACTCCTACCTGTTGGCATGAAACAGGCGAATCACCAATAGCAGGACCTGCCCTTCTACAGTTGACTCATGAAAAGATTCAACTTGTTAGAAGAAACATACTTGAAGCTCAGAGCAGGCAGAAGTCATATTATGTCAACCGACATCGATCAATCAGTTTTGCAGTTAACGATTGGGTGATGCTGAAAGTATTCCCAATGAAGAATGTGGTACGGTTCATTAAAAGAAACAAGTTAGCTCCGAGATTCATTGGTCCGTTCAAGATCGTTGAAAAGATTGGGAATCAGTATTATCGTCTTGATCTACCAGCGGACTTAGCTGGAATACATCCTGTATTCCATGTTAGTCACTTAAGAAAGAGTTTAGCTAATGAAAGAGAAGTTCAGATACCACACGTTAACTTGCAAATTGATGAGAAGCTTCGAGTAGTTGAAGAGCCGGAGTGTATTCTGGACTCGAAGACTAAGAAGCTACGAAACAAAGAAATACAGATGGTGCTCGTCCAGTGGAAACACCACAAAGGTTCGCATCAGTCTTGGGAATCGAGAGATGTAATGAAAGCTACTTATCCCAGTCTGTTCGAATGTAGCTAACTTCGGAGACGAAGTTTGTGCGTGGTGGAGCCCATTCTGTAACAACCTAACTTTTTGCCAAGAATGTAATATTTGATTTGAGATAATAATGTAATTTTACTACAATATTTATGTTGTAATTTAAATTAAGTATGAAGTTATTTAATTATTACGAATTAGTAAATGATTAAATAAAAGAGATGTATTATACAAAAATAGAAGTGGGTTAAAATTTAATAAAATATATAAACCCAAATAAATGATCATTAAGATCATTTACACAAATTAATTCTCTCTCTCTAATCTCTCTCTATACCTCACGGCTAACACCAAAATTTATCAAGGAAATCCATAAATTTCAATCAATTGAAGAATTAAAGATCAAAGGGAGTTGCAATCAACATCAATCTACAAAGAATTTAAGGTAATAACTCTTTTAAATTCTTATTTGTAGAAGTTTGGTTCGGTTTTGTGTAATACCGAAACCAAGGATTTAAATGTGAAAATTTTGGCTTGCATGTATAAAATTATGAAAGATTATGATGAATTGAAACTAATAAATGAATTAGAAACAAAATTTATTGCTTGGATCATTCAAATATTGAAGAAAATCGGAATTTTGATGAAAATGTGTTCTTGGCAAAAATATCATATTTTTGGATGATCCTGATCTAATTAGTGTGTTTATGATAGGGAAAATGTATAAAATCAACCCAAATATGATAATAAATCATAATATTAAGTTGCATGTTATTTATAAGTGAGTTTTAGTAAAAATTGGTAAAAATCCGTATGAACATTATGATGAACAACAAGAACAATTCTGGGAAAAATATAAACTTAAGGATCTGAATTCGGTTCTACCGAATTCGGATGATGCTCAATTCGGATCTTAATTTCGGATCTGGCCATGGTCCCAATTCGGATATAGTGTTTCGGATCTTGAAAGAACCGAATTCGGTGCCATATTGATCCTATTTCGGATCCTCAAATTCAGATAAATACCAATTTCGGTTGATTCTAATTTCGGACCCAATGCTAATTCGGATGCACCCAATTCGGGTCCCCAATTCGGAGTGGCCCGAATCCGGATCCCAATCCGGGCTGGTCCGAAATGCAATTTTTATATTTTTAATATAAATGTCTATATAAATATATATATATATATATATATATATATATATATATATATATATATATATATATATATATATATATATATATATTCAGAGAACTCATGGAGAATTTAAAAGAATAAAGAATAAGAACAAACAAAATATTGATGAACTGAAAGTTATCAGAATCAGATATAATTACAGGTTTTAATGACCAAAAGATGATAAAATTCCATGATAATGATGATGATAAAGATGATGAAATTGACATGATATTATCATGAATGATCTTGAACAGGTTCAGTATATTCTGAACAAAGATTAAAGACTTAAAGATTTAAAGCGGGTCAAAGATTTGAAAAGAATTGACAGAACAGATTGACAAAGATAAAATCCTGAGATAACTCAGGTGGCAGATTATTATATCTGTTTGATAAAGACCCAGACCTGTGAGTTATAGATATTCAGATTGAACATGCATAGATCCGGTTGAGATATATTGCTGCTGTTAGATTTATTGACATTCATTTATCAGCTGAATTGAGACCTGTGCACACCATGGTTGGGTGTTGCCCAGTGAATCATGATAGCTATTTGATTATCTTTTCATATTGCATTTAATAATTGCTTCAGACTTTGCTTTATGATTCATTGCTATCATGACTTCTAAGACATATGCTTCCATCATTGATCAGACATTTGATAGATTGATTCAGCTTGACTAGCCCTTAAGGTCTATTGTTCTAGACCCGGCTATTTCACCAGTTCTTATGAATTGGTAATGACCTCCGATGTTCCGCCATATTGACTTACTGGTAGCTAGCCCAGTATGTGGCTGATCCCCACGATTTAAGCGTGAGTGTGGTTTGAACATCATCCGATCTTATGATACTATATCTCAATCATGAGGGCTGTAGCGGCAGCCAAGACATATTACGCTAAGACTAATGACTCCGCTTGACACGCATGTTGATATTGAAAATCTATAAACTCACTAAGCATTGCTTACAGATGTTGCATTAATATTTTACAGGAAAAGCCAAAGGAAAATCACCTGCAGGACCTAGTACTTAGGTCATTCAAGATCCAAGTCTTGAAGCTTTCTTAGACCACTACTCAACAAACTTTCTGGTACTGATTGGAAGACAGCAAATGTGGTGGTTTTGGGTAGTCTTGATGTGACTTATGATGTTATAACTAGATTAGATGTTACCCTTTTATAACTTTCTTTTGAAATATGTAAACTTAAATCCTAATCTGTAATGTACGTGTAATTTTTAATTCCGCAATTAATTACCCTATCTTAGTATGGTTGATATCGTATTGCATGATGTGGGACCTAGACTCAGAGGACTGACCCGGAAGGGAAGTCTTCACAGGGTGTTATTTCATTCCACGGGGACATACCACATATGCCATCGCCCTCTCATTCGGAGAGTGGCGGTGTTGAACGAGGTCACACTCCGCCCCACGTGACCGACCCTCTGTAACATCCCAATTTTCAAATATATGTAATTTACGATTTTAAGACTCAATTATTGTACTTTTGGATGATTGTATTAATTTAAGTTACTTATAATCATATTATCAGTTAAATATGAAAATACGAAGTTGAGGGGTATAAAGTGCAAATGGGTCAAAATAGCAAATAAAAGATGGAAAAGCCTTTCAGTTTTCAAAATCCTCTCTCTCTCTACTCTCTCTCTCTCTCACCGGTTTCTCTCATCTCTCTCTCTAACTCTCGGCTTTAATCCAAGGAAACAAGAAATCATCAAATTTGAAGTGCAAAAGTTTGGATTCAAGTGCAAAAATAGGAACTATAACAACTGCAACAGACAATTTGAGGTAAGATTCGTTCAAAATTGAGATTTATAGAGTTTTTGGGTCGGTTTTTATGAAAACCGATTTCTAAGATTTAAGTAGCAAATGTTAATGCATGTTGGAATTTATTGTTGCAATGTTCAAATCGAGTGTTAGAGATGTTGTGTACAAAATTTCAGGTTCTAATTCCACTCCTAAGTATGAATTCTGTAATTGTGTGAGTGTTTTAGTGTGTGTTCTTCGAAGACATGAAGAAAAATGGACAAAAATGGGTTGTTTTGGTACATTACTGTTATATTATAAGTTGATTTAGGACATATAAGCTTATAGTTGCAATATTAGACTCAAAACATGCAAAAATGGTCAAAAACATAATTCTGGAAAATATTGGAAAAATATGCTAAGTATGAACTCGGAATATGATCCATCCGAATTCGGATTCACCCCAATTCGGATCAAACAGTGATTTCGGATCCATCCGAGTTCGGACCAACAGTCAATTCGGATACCTTCCCAATTCGGACCATATACAATCCGAACCACCCCCATTTCGGAGTACACACATTTCGGACCACAGTCTATTTCGGACCAACACCTAATTTGGACCATCCGGACTTCGGACCATCCGAATTCGGATGTGGTCCGAATTCAGTAGGAAATTCATTTAAAATTACAGAATACAAGTTTTAAGCAATTACTGACATTACATCACTATTACACTTACATTACAGATCATTGTGGTGTTATCAAAACACACATTGATTCGGAGACAAGTCACACTATACCAATCACTGTGAGTTGCAGATTATCATTCGAACATTTATTGTTTTTACATTCATGTTTATACATTCAATGGCATGTTCACATTGTTCATATACTTCATTTGGCACTCATGAAATGATTTGTTGTTATGATGCACACTCATACTTGACATGTAACACACATGTAGCTTGCGTTCATTTGAAAGTGCATCTATTTACATCATGCTTGCACTGCATGATCATTACTTCATAATCTGATGCGACCTGGACTGGGGCTGACAGCAGGCCACTGTCGGGGACTGATCATCCCACTTGTATCCCATCAGGTTCGGCACATCCCCGATCAGCATATTGAACTGCCAACCCATGCTTGCACTGCATGGTTTTCACATACACTGAGGCTTACACTGCCTGTACACTCATACATGGGGCTTACACTGCCTGTACACTCATAGTGTGGATTTGCTAATTCTACTTTTAAGTATTCAATTTCAATTATCGTATTACTCATTGGGTTGTTAGTCGATCCTGGAGATTACAATTATATCATTAATTCAAGAGGGCGTCACAGGTTTTGGTATCAGAGAATTAGTTTGAGGTTTCAAGTGTCCGCGAGGACTTGGACTCAAACTTAGGTTATGATATTAGAATGAACTTCTAAGTAATGATCTGAACTAAGATAGGATTGACATGCACACGGGGACAATTAATGGGTAACTGTACACTTAAGACTTACAAATAAATGTTCTAAATATAAGTTGTTATATTTCAGAACATGTCAGGAGACGATATGACTCCTCAACAAATGTTCCAGATGATGCAAGCTCTCATGGAACAAAACAATGAGCTACAATCCAAACGAATGGCTGAGCAGGCTCAGTCATTTGCTGATCAGTTAAGGGCCAGAGATGAGGCCAAGGCAAAACGTAAAGCTGACAAACGAAAGAACAAGGAACAGCAACAAGATGACCAAGAGGAAAGACAAGATACTGGGTCTTCCAACCGATCAAGGGGCTGTAGGTTTAAGGACTTCAAAAGTAACGGGGCTGTTACTTTTGATGGAACCGGAGATGTTGTGACTGCATTGGAATGGATCACCACCACAGAGAGAACTTTCAGAATCAGCGACTGTGCTGATAAAGACATGGTCCGCTTTGCAACCGCTATGTTTGCAAGGGACGCTGTTATGTGGTGGGATGCAATGACACATGTGCTGACGATGGAGGTAGTGTCACACATGTCTTGGAACGAGTTCAAGGAAGTATTCTCCCAGCAATACTGTCCTACTAATGAGAAGCGCCGTCTAGAGGCGAAGTTCCTGAATCTGACTCAAGGAACGAAAACGGTTACACAATATGCCGTTGAGTTCACCCGCTTAAGTTTGTTTGCACCACATCAAGTTGACACGGAAGAGAGAAAAATAGCCCGGTTTGAGGCCGGACTAGACTATGAGATACGCCGAACCATGAGTAGGGTTCGGTATACAACGTTTGCTGGATTACTCGAGGCTGCTCGGAATGTGGAGCAGATTGTCCTGTTATCCGGGTATGTCATTGGTTCAGCCGCCGCAACACCGACTCAACCGTCGCCGCCAAAAAGGCAGCGGGAGTCTGGATCCTCCCGATTCTCTCCCCAATCTCATCAACAATCTTCATCACCCAAGAAGGGAAGGGCCTTTTCGGCCAATTCTGAAATGAGGGACTGCAGACGATGCAGAAAAGCGCATTCTGGGGAGTGCAAGACTCAGGATATGTATTGTTTCTGCTGTGGGCAGAAAGGCCATCACTGGGAGCATTGTCCACGAAAAGATGATGCATGCTACAATTGCCACAGGCTTGGCCATTTTTCAAGGGACTGCCCGAAACCCCCACGAGATCAGAATGCTCCACAATCAACAACAAGATCTTCTGTAGCTTCCACGGCTCGCAGGGATCAATCTCAAAGGGCTCCAACAAGGGCGTTCCAAATCACAGCTGAAGAAGCAAAGGATGACCCGGAAGTGGTCACTGGTACGTTCTATGTTAATTCAATTCCTGCACGTATACTGTTTGACTCTGGAGCAAATCGTTCGTTTGTCTCCACTACATTTGCTCGTCAATTCAATATGCCTACTTCGAAATTACAATTTGTACTTGATATAGAGACTGCTAGCAACATGTTAGTTAAAGCAGACAAGGTATATAGGAATTGCACTTTACTTGTAGAAGATGTAGTGTTCAACATAGATCTAATTCCCATGGAGTTCGGGGAATTCGATATCATAGTAGGTATGGAATGGTTAGTTCACAATGAGGCCCAAATCGTTTGCAAGAAAAGAATGATAAAGATCACCACCCCCGAGGGCCGAGACATATGCATTTATGGTGATAGACACAAAGGCGACCTATGCCTCATTTCAATTGCAAAAGCCCGAAAGCACGTTGCCAAGGGCTGTTCTGCATACTTAGCCTACGCTGTCGATGCAAAGGCTGAAGTTCAATCTCCTTCCACCGTTCCCGTCGTTTCTGAATTTCCAGATGTCTTTCCAGAAGATATCTCGGGATTGCCACCTGATCGTCAAGTGGAATTCCGCATTGATCTCATCCCTGGAGCTGCTCCAATAGCAAAAGCTCCGTACCGTCTAGCTCCTGCAGAAATGCAGGAAATGATGAAGCAGTTACAGGAGTTGCTCGACAAGGGTTTCATACGCCCAAGTTCATCTCCTTGGGGCGCTCCTGTTCTGTTCGTCAAAAAGAAAGATGGCACATTGCGAATGTGCATCGACTATCGAGAACTCAACAAAGTCACAATCAAAAACAAATACCCATTGCCCCGGATTGATGATCTCTTCGACCAGTTACAAGGCGCGAGCTACTTCTCGAAGATTGATCTTCGTTCGGGTTATCACCAACTCAAAGTACACCCGGATGATATTCCAAAGACGGCTTTCAGAACTCGTTACGGACACTACGAGTTTCTGGTAATGCCATTCGGTCTTACAAATGCGCCGGCTGCTTTCATGGATCTCATGAATCGAGTCTGCCGACCAATGCTCGACAAATCGGTCATCGTGTTCATCGATGACATTCTCATATATTCAAAGACCAAAGAGGATCATGCTACACATCTGAGAGAATTACTAGAGTTGCTACGCAAAGAGCGACTTTATGCCAAATTCTCTAAGTGTGAATTATGGTTGAGGCAGGTACGTCTCAACATTCCAAACAATTTCATGATCCTTATACTTAATCATAAACTCGTTGTTAGCTTGTACTTACTCAATATTCAATTCAGATCCAATTCTTGGGGCACGTGATATCTGGTGCTGGGATTGCTGTTGATCCTGCAAAGATAGAAGCTATCCAGAACTGGGAATCACCCCGCAACGCCACCGAGATTCGTAGTTTTCTGGGATTGGCTGGTTACTACCGCCGATTCATCAAGGACTTCTCCAAAATCGCCGTTCCGCTTACAAAGCTTACTCGCAAGAATGCTACTTTCTTTTGGAAAGAAGAACAGCAAGTAGCCTTTGACAAATTGAAGAAATTGCTAAGTGAAGCACCGGTGTTAGCCCTGCCTGAAGGGAACGAAGACTTTGTAGTCTATACAGATGCATCAGGCACGGGTTTAGGTGCTGTTCTAATGCAAAGAGGAAACGTCATAGCTTATGCTTCTAGACAACTCAAACCACATGAGAAAGATTACTCTACTCATGATCTAGAGCTAACTGCTGTGACTTTCACTCTCAAACTTTGGAGACACTACTTGTATGGAACCAAGTGTCAGCTCTACACCGACCACAAGAGTTTGAAGTACATATTCAGTCAGAAGGACTTGAATATGAGGCAAAGAAGATCAATGGAGCTGATAAAAGATTACGACTGTGAGATTCTCTATCATCCAGGGAAGGCCAACGTAGTGGCCGATGCCCTAAGCAGGAAAGCGTACTGCAAGGCATACTGCTATGCCTTGACCTCCACGATACTGACTTCAACAATCATAAATGATGTTAGGGCTGCTCAGTTACAGGCCCTAAAAGAAGAGAATGTTAAAGACGAAGATATCAGAATTCAGTTGCCATTAATGCAAGATGATGGAACTGGATTAAAGGGTATTTATGGTAGAGTTTGGGTTCCTAAGTTCGGGAACATGCGAGAGGTAATTCTTGCAGAAGCTCATCAATCCAAATTCTCGATTCATCCTGGCAGCACAAAAATGTACAACGACTTGAAAACCGACTTCTGGTGGCCAGGATTGAAAAGAGATGTCGGTCAGTATGTTGAAAGGTGCAGAACATGTCGTCTAGTCAAAGCCGAGCACCAACAACCCTATGGTAGTATGCAACCTCTTCCTATCCCAGAATGGAAGTGGGACCATATTACTATGGATTTCGTAACCAAGCTACCTAAGACTCGTCGTCAACATGACGCCATTTGGGTCATTGTTGACCGATTAACCAAATCTGCTCACTTCATACCAATCCGAGAAACCTACTCACTGGACCGACTTGCCCAGATCTACGTAAACGAAATTGTTATTAGGCATGGTGTGCCTAAGTCTATTGTCTCCGACCGAGATAGTAGATTCACTTCCAACTTCTGGGCTGCTCTACAACTAGGTCTTGGTACTCGTATCGCAATGAGTACTGCCTATAGACCCCAATCTGACGGGCAAAGTGAGAGAACAATTCTGACTCTGGAAGACATGCTCAGAGCGTGTGTCATGGATTTGGGTGGTAACTGGGACGATCACCTCCCATTGGTTGAATTCTCCTACAACAATAGTTACCATTCCACTATCAAGATGGCACCGTTCGAGTCTCTATATGGCAGAAAATGTAGGACTCCAACCTGTTGGAGGGAAACAGGAGAAACTCCTATCGCCGGACCAGCGTTGTTGCAAGAAACGAACGAAAAGATCCAACTCATTCGACATTACATGAAAACGGCACAAGATCGGCAAAAGAATTACCACGATCGCCGTCATAAAGCGATAGAGTTTCAAAAGGACGATTGGGTATACTTAAAAGTTTCCCCAATGAAAGGTGTTACAAGATTCGTAAAGCGAGGAAAGCTATCGCCTCGATTCATAGGACCTTTCAAAATACTAGAAAGAGTTGGGAATCAGTCCTATCACTTGGACTTACCAGAAGAACTATCAGGAGTTCACCCGGTCTTCCACGTAGGATACTTAAGAAAGAGTCTGGTGCCCGAGAGGGAACCATGGACTGATCACTCGGACATTAAGGTTGACGAACGGCTAAGGTTCGTTGATGAACCGGAGTGCATTTTGGAGACAAAAGTCAAAAAGCTACGGAACAAAGAGATCAGGATGGTGCTGGTCAAGTGGAAGCATCATCGGGGAGCTAATCACACTTGGGAATCGGAAGAAGACATGAAGACTAAGTACCCAAGTTTGTTTAGCGCAGCATGACTTCGCGGACGAAGTATAGGCGTGGTGGAGCCCATGCTGTAACATCCCAATTTTCAAATATATGTAATTTACGATTTTAAGACTCAATTATTGTACTTTTGGATGATTGTATTAATTTAAGTTACTTATAATCATATTATCAGTTAAATATGAAAATACGAAGTTGAGGGGTATAAAGTGCAAATGGGTCAAAATAGCAAATAAAAGATGGAAAAGCCTTTCACTTTTCAAAATCCTCTCTCTCTCTACTCTCTCTCTCTCTCTCTCACCGGTTTCTCTCATCTCTCTCTCTAACTCTCGGCTTTAATACAAGGAAACAAGAAATCATCAAATTTGAAGTGCAAAAGTTTGGATTCAAGTGCAAAAATAGGAACTATAACAACTGCAACAGACAATTTGAGGTAAGATTCGTTCAAAATTGAGATTTATAGAGTTTTTGGGTCGGTTTTTATGAAAACCGATTTCTAAGATTTAAGTAGCAAATGTTAATGCATGTTGGAATTTATTGTTGCAATGTTCAAATCGAGTGTTAGAGATGTTGTGTACAAAATTTCAGGTTCTAATTCCACTCCTAAGTATGAATTCTGTAATTATGTGTGTGTTTTAGTGTGTGTTCTTCGAAGACATGAAGAAAAATGGACAAAAATGGGTTGTTTTGGTACATTACTGTTATATTATAAGTTGATTTAGTACATATAAGCTTATAGTTGCAATATTAGACTCAAAACATGCAAAAATGGTCAAAAACATAATTCTGGAAAATATTGGAAAAATATGCTAAGTATGAACTCGGAATATGATCCATCCGAATTCGGATTCACCCCAATTCGGATCAAACAGTGATTTCGGATCCATCCGAGTTCGGACCAACAGTCAATTCGGATACCTTCCCAATTCAGACCATATACAATCCGAACCACCCCCATTTCGGAGTACACACATTTCGGACCACAGTCTATTTCGTACCAACACCTAATTCGGACCATCCGGACTTCGGACCATCCGAATTCGGATGTGGTCCGAATTCAGTA
>JAANYP010009027.1:0-45775 GCA_020465985.1 Centrapalus pauciflorus | reverse complement strand
GCATAGTGTATATGGGAGTGCCTGAGGAAGTCCATCATCTCATGGAACGGTTCAAGGTCAGTGTGTTTCAGGGTGTATGGGAGGCAATTGTGCTCTTTTACGAACTCCATTGGTCAAGAAACGACGGTTTGGGGTTTAGGGTTTGAAAAGAATGTGTGTATCGTTCAGAGAGAAAGCAGAAGGCCGTGGAAGAAGAATAGGTAACTGGTAGTTACAACTGAACGAAACTGGGACCTTTAAAGGTTTCGAAAAGGTTAGGTCCCGCGCATACATTTGGGAAATTACCTAAATACCCTGCACACTTTGACAGATCGAGTGAAAATAACTAGCAGTCCGAGAAAATGAACTAGCAGCATGAGAAAAGACTCATGCTGTTAGTGTAAATTTGTGCAGATTTTCAATGGAACAGTGTCTCCCCCTTAAATTAGCATATTGAGTTGATAATAATAAAAATCAATTAATCCATGTTTACCATACCAATGTTTGATATTAGGAAAGTGAACCTTCCTACATCAAAAGGTTTTGTAAATAGATCAGCTAGCTGATCATCAGTATGTATTTTGGTAACTTTGATTAACTTCTTTTCATTACAATCTCTGATGAAGTGAAATCTGATTTCTATATGCTTGGTTTTTGGGAATTTCACTGGGTTTTGCACAATGCTAATGGCACTTGAATTGTCAATATAAATAGGAGTGGATAAGAAAATCATACCATAGTCTCTTAGCTGATTTTGAATCCACATTACCTGGGAGCAGCAGCTTGCAGCTGCTACGTATTCTGCTTCAGTGGATGATGTGGAGACAGTTGTTTGTTTCTTGCATTGCCAAGAGACCAGTCTTGCTCCTAAGTATTGACATCCACCAGTTGTGGATTTTCTGTCAATGTTGCAACCACCATAGTCACTGTCAGAATATGCAGTTAGTTAAAAAGGAGAGTCTTTGGGATACCAGAGGCCTAAATGTGGTTGGCCTTTAAGGTATCTGAAAATTCTCTTAACAGCAACCAAGTGAGAATCCTTTGGTGAACATTGAAACCTGGCACACACACAGACAGCAAACATTATATCAGGTCTGGAAGATGTTAGATACATGAGAGATCCTATAAGGGATCTGTATAGATGAATGTCCACATCTATGCCGTCTTTGTCTGTATGAAGCTGTTTATGAGGATCCATTGGAGTGCTTGCAACCTTTGTGTCTTGATAGCCAAACTTTTCCAGTATGTCTTTGACATACTTTGATTGACTTATGAATAGACCAGTAGGCTTCTGTTTGACCTGCAGCCCTAGAAAGAATGTGAGTTCCCCCATTGAACTCATTTGAAACTTTTTGTGCATTAGGCCTCAAAATCTTTGCACAACTTATCATTAGTTGAGCCAAAAATGATGTCATCAACATAGATCTGGACAAGAAGAATCTCAGCTTTGATGGATTTAATGAAAAGTGTTTTGTCCAGAGTGCCTCTCTTGAATCCATTCTGTAGAAGATATGATGACAGTGTGTCATACCATGCTCTGGGGGCTTGGTGAAGACCATAGAGAGCTTTGTCTAGCTTGTACACCCTGTCTGGATACTTGTAGTCTTCAAAACCAGGAGGTTGACACACATACACTTCCTCTTCAATTGTCCCATACAAGAAAGCAGACTTAACATCCATTTGACACACTTTAAAGCCTTTGAAACTTGCATATGCTAGAAATAGTCTGATGGCTTCAATTCTTGCTACTGGAGCAAAGACATCATCATAATCTATTCCTTCTTCTTGAGTGTACCCTTGTGCTACTAATCTTGCTTTATTTTTGATGACTATCCCTCTCTCATCCTTCTTGTTTCTGAACACCCACCTTGTACCTATTGCTCTCTTACCTTTAGGAAGATCCACCAGAGTCCATACATTCTGAATTTTAAACTGTAAAAGCTCTTCTTGCATAGCTTCAATCCAGGATGAATCTTTTAATGCTTCTGATGCCTTTTTGGGTTCTAGTTGAGACATGAAACAGGCATGTTCAAAAGCAGCTAGGCTGAATTCTGGAACTGCTTGTTCAGCAACAGCAGTCTCATTGTGGACCATCTTCCTTGTTTGAACAGGAGTGCTTGGATCACCCAGTATTTGATTGAGAGGGTGATACTTATGAACTCTTAGTGTGGGCTCTCTCTCTGTTTGGAAGGATGTTCCAAGGTTTGTGTCATTTCCATCAGAACCAGTGAATGGTTCAGTTTCTGGAACAGTTTGAGTTTCTAGGCTAACAGCTTGAGAAGCTGTTGGGACTGCTAGCCTAGAAACTGGAGTTGTTTCCTTTTGTGTTTGAGCTGTGCTGTCAGGACTTGGAAATGGCACTTCAGTGTCTGGATTTGCATCATGTTGAGTGCTCAGGACCCCTGGAGGATCACATGACAGAAGTGGTAGAGTGGTGAAGTCATCCCAACTTGTTGAATCTGCAGCAGTCTGAAACTTTGTGCCAACATCATGAGAAATTGTATTGGCAGCATGAGAGTGTGTGTTAGCAGCTTCAACCCTGTATGCATCAGCTTCTGCAGTAAACTCAGCAAAGCTCAGAGAATTTGTTAGAGAATCTAAATCAAATAACCAATCAGGACCAGTGCCTTTGATGTTAGCAGTATTTTCATTAAATTCAACATTGGCACTTTCTTCAATTGTTTTAGACACTCTGTTGTATACTCTATAGGCTTTGCTTTGAATTGAGTATCCTACAAAAAATCCTTCTTCAGCCTTACTCTCAAACTTCCCTAAGTGAGTCTTAGTGTGAAGAATAGTACATGGGCATCCAAAAGGCTTGAAGAAAGCTATTAGGGGACTTCTGTTGTGGAATAGCTCATAGGGAGTTTTTCCTTGTGATTGAACTACTTGAACCCTATTTAGAACATAACAGGCTGTATTAACAGCTTCTGCCCAGAAAGTCATAGGCAGATTAGAATCAGCTAACATTGTTCTAGCAGCCTCAATTAATGTTCTATTCTTTCTTTCAGCTACACCATTTTGCTGTGGTGTTCTTGGTGCACTATATTGTCTAGCAATACCTTTGGACTCACAGAAACTGTTTAGAATTTGATTTTTAAATTCAGTTCCATTGTCTGATCTTATCACCTTAACTTTGGAATTGGATTGGTTTTCTATCTTAAGGATAAAAGACTTAACAAGCTCAGCAGTTTCATCTTTGGACCTAAGGAAGTAAACCCAAGTAAATCTGGTGAAATCATCAACAATGACTAAACAGTATGCCCTTTTATTCAAACTCAAAACAGATGTTGGACCAAATAGATCCATATGTAACAGCTGAAGAACAGATGAGATTGAATTTACTTCTTTGGCCTTATGAGAAGTTTTATGTTGCTTACCTTTAAGGCATGCTACACAATGATCATCACAAATGAACTCCTTTTGTGGTAAACCTCTTACCAGATTCTTTTTAACCAAATCATTCATGGACTTGAAGTTCATGTGACACATCCTTCTATGCCAAAGAGCAGACTCATTTGATGATGCTTTGGATATTAAACAGCTTAAAGTATTTGATTTAGTCAAAAGAGCTGTGTCTAGGCAGTAAACATTGTCCTTTCTTGGTGTTCTAAGTAAAACAAGATTTTCAGGAATTTTGAAATCCTTTGAAAGAACAATGCACTCAGAATCTGTGAACAGAACAATGTTTTGTTTGTCACAGATTTGAGAGACACTCAATAAATTGTACTTAAGCTGTTCAACATACAAAACATCATGGAATGTCATGTTGCCTGCATTTACAGTACCTTTACCTGTAACCTTACCTCCTTTTGAGTTGCCTCCAAACGCAACAAAACCTCCATCAAATCCTTTGAAATTCGACAAGCATTCAGAATTGCCTGTCATGTGCCTAGAGCATCCACTGTCCAGATGCCATCTTGTCCTATGAGGAGACCTGTGGTTGCCCTGCACAAATAACAGCTTAGTTAGTAGTGGAGTAAACCCAAACCAAATTGGTTTTGGGTTGGCCTTGTACATTGACATAACTAAAAACTGTTTTGACTTCTTGTATTTGGTGAGATCTACTGATGGAGTCTTTGGAGAGTATTTAGTGATGATATGAGGTATCCAATTATTTTGATCATCTTTTCTTCTGACAGTCTCAGATGATTCACTAGCAGCTCCAGTTTGGTGCCCAGCAGCTTGAGCTGTGTTAGTAGTGCTAACAGTTTCACTTTTTGCACTACCAGCATCAGATTTTGACTTAGCAGTCTGATCTTTTGCATTAGCAGTTTGAGCAACAGATTTGTCCTTGACACACCATATTTGTTTAAAACTTGATTTAGGCTTTGCCAAAACTTGTTTTTGATGTGTGGACTGTTTTTTATTAACTTTTGAGAATCTGTGATCAACTGCTCTCTTTGGAGCTGCTGTGGAAGGTTTCACTTTTGAGGGCTTTGCCTGTTTAGGATTTGATTTTGTGTGATGCACAGGCTGTTTTGCAACAGCTGGTTTGTAAAAACAATCCTTAGCTAAGTGATTCTTCCTTCCACAGTGATAGCATCTTTTGACAGTTTGAATTGGAACACCAGACTTTTCTGTCAATTTCTGGTTCTTGTTTCTCTGGTTTCCTCTTACCTGCTGTTGTTTAGGAAACTTTTGAACACCATGCTTTTGGCATGTGCAGATAGAAACAGTTTTACCTCTTTTAGTTCCTTTTGATGAAGATGCAGTGTTACAGTTAGAATGTACAGAAACTTGTGGAGTAGCATTGCATACACTCATCTTCTCTTTTCCTTTCTTACTGGGAACTTTGACTTCTATGGGTGCACTCTTTGTGTCACAGTCTCTATTTTGACTCTTATCTTCCTTTGGTTCAGGACTGCTGTCAAGGATAGGATCTACAATAGTCATAGACTCAACTAATGGTTCATTGATAAGTCTATCAGCAACTTCACTCATTGGATGAATGTACTTGTTATTATATGGAGGTGGAGTAGCTCTGTATCCTATTCCTTCTTTGGGATTGACCTGAGATTTGACTCTATCTTTGAATTGAACTTCCATTAGGTGTTCTAGCTTTTGATTTGCTAACTTGAAGTTACCTAAATCTATGTTAACAGAGTTCAGTTTCTCATTAGCCTCTAACACCTTCTGTTCAGTTTCTTCTACCTTTTTATTCAAAGATTCTATTTTCTTATTGAGTTCCTTTTTCTCCCATTCATGATAGTTTCTATCATACCCCATTTGAAGCTCATTATCCTTATAGTCATTGATCTGTTTTTCCAGATCTTCTATGGCTTGCATATATTCATATCTCCTTTCTTCCATCTTAGCTAGAGTTTTGCACATGCTCTCATTATGATCTCTGTACTTTTTAACCATATTTTTGCATGATTGAGAGCAGAGTTTAGAATTTACCTCAGATGGTAGTTCAGTTGAGGAGACATTTGAGGTTTCTGCCATCAGTGCTTGATTTTGGAATTCTTCCTCTGTCTGATCACTCCAGTCAAACACATTGTCTTCTTGAGAGACAAGTGCTGTTGATGAGGAAGCTTGGATGGGCTGTGAAGTCCTTGATGGTTGTTGACCTTGAGATCTACATTCTCTGGCAAAGTGACCAAGCTTATGGCATTTATAGCATTCCACTTTTGATTTATCAAAAGATGGTTTGCCTTCTGTTTTGGCTTGAAAGTTGGTCCTTCCAGTTCTTTTCAGGAATCTTTTGGCTCTCATGGTCAGCATTGCATGTTGCCACTTTAAATCCATCTCTTCAAGATCATCAGGATGGATTTGTTCCAAGTCTTCAACATTTAGAGCAAATAATCCATCATTGGCAACAAAAGCTTCATAATGAGTTTCAGCAGAATTGCCATCACCACCTGAAAAAGAATCACAGTTATTAGATTTTTCAGAGGACAAAAGAGCAGTGTTGTGATTATAAGAAAAGGATTTCTTTTTAGCATCAATTTCAGTCTCAAACACTCTTAGACTGTTGTATAGATCATCCAATTCTATCTCATCAAGTGTGTCTTTTGTTCTCCACTGTGCAGCATAGACTGTCCATTCTTCTCCAAGAGATCTGAGAAACTTTCTGTTGACCTCATCTTGATCCAGATTGACCCTTGCACTTTCCAGTTCACTTATCAGTTTGTTGAACCTGTCAAAGATTTGAGTGAGGTTTTCATTCTTGCCACCAGAAAAGTTTTCATACTGCTGTTTCAAGAGGTCCTTTTGATTTCTCTTGGTACTTGCATTACCAGCAAACCTCTTCTCTAAGGCATTCCAAAGAGAGTGAGCAGTATAAAACTTTTTAAACTGATGTTGATAAGCATTAGGAATGGCTATTTGTAATAATGTGAGTGCTTTCACTTCATTCATTCTAGCCTTCCTTTCAAGTTCAGTTTTTGGAGGAGTTTTTACTGGTTTTCCCTCAGCATCAAGTTCTGGATCAACTGCAGGAGGAAATTCAACAGCTTCCCATATGGCATAATCAATGAATTGAATATGCTGTTGAATCCTGAGTTTCCACATCTCAAACTCAGTGGGCTTGAGCATAGGCACTTTGAGTCCTTGCCCAGATCCACTGCTGCTATTTTCAAATTCCATTGAAAAAGATTAAAAATTTGAAAGAAAGTTTTCGACTTTGAAAAACAAAGAACGACCTGTGGCTCTGATACCACTTGTCAGGATCTATAACTTATGAAAATTATGAATAACCAAGATTAACTGATTTGAATTTATCAGAGTATAAATCAATAATCTTGCTTTGAATCAAAGTTTAATTAAGAAGTTTGCGGAATAACACTTAATTATTTTGACAAAAACTTTCAGAATCAATAATAGCATAAAACATAAGAAGTAATCAAGACTGTTTGTATTGCTGAATTCACTGATTACAATCACCTCTAATCTGTTTTGATTAGACGAAGAACACAAACTGTTCTTAGGGTTTTACAACCTTAGAGGCTTAAGAAAACTTGAACAATAAAGCAATTACAGACTCAAAATATGCAGAAAACTCTTATTCTATGCGTATATCTTCTATACAATCTTCTGTCTATTTATATTGCTTTATGGACGTGTTTCCTTGAAGGACTATGACTTCTCTGATAGTAGATATGCTGGAATCTTCTTGTAGATATCTTCCCTGAAAATTAGCACATTCTGTTTATGAAACTGTTGAGCAGCTTGAATGACTTGGCAGCATGAACTGAGCAGCTTGAGTTATTTTGCTCTGGCAGCTTGAACTTTTATACTGGCAGCTCGAGTTTCTTCAACTAGCAGCATGAACTTTGTACTTACACAGAAATTCTACTAACAGTATGAGAAGTCTAACTAACAGCTTGAGTATACTTAAACTATTTCCCAACACACATCTTAATGCTATGAAACGTGTCTTGCGCTACATACGGGGAACAATTGATCTTGGACTTCACCTTTTTCGTTCGACCACCTCCTGCTTAAACTCTGTCCGGACACTCGTCGCTCCACATCTGGTTATTGCGTGTTTTTAGGTGATAATCTTCTCTCTTGGTCCACCAAACGCCAAGATACCACCTCCAGATCTAGTGCCGAAGCAAAATACAGAGGTGTTGCTAATGTTGTTGCTGAAACCTCTTGGGTGCGGAATCTCCTTTGCGAACTTCACTTTCCCCTACAAACGGCTTCCATAGTCTACTGTGACAATGTCAGTGCCGTATACATGTCAGCAAATCCGGTGCAACATCAGCGAACCAAGCACATTGAGATTGACATTCATTTTGTTCGTGATAAAGTCGCTATCGGTCATGTTCGCCTTTTACACGTCCCATCTAGATTTCAGTATGCTGACATATTCACCAAGGGGCTTCCGTATTAGCTATTTGCAGATTTTCGTTCCAGTTTGGGTGTTCGTTCTCCCCCTCAAACTGCGGGGGACTATTAACGGACTTTTATATATTTGATGTTTAGTCTCATGGGTTATAGCCCATCATTCCCTTTTGTATTTATATGTTATGTTGTTAATGAGAAAAGGGCAAGAGAGTCATTAAGCCAAATTACATTGCATGCATGGATGGTGGATACCGGATAGTTTAGCATGCTTCTCCCACAAGCTAGATGCTTTATGAATCTCGGTAGCGGGCCTGCTGGATGATTCTTGGTCGGTCGTTTTCTACTAAGCCACATTCGACTTCTTCTCGATCTAGTTTGTCGACATGTTTCTTACAAGAAACCAACTATGGGCACTCTAAATGGTGTTTTATAAATCCAGAAATAAGCAGAAATGATTTACCAAAATGTTTCTTCCCCATATATATTAAAGTGTGAGGACTCAGGTACGGATGTCATGGATCTACGATTTTTGTTTACCGATGTCACTATTTTATAGAAACTTTAACGAATAGATTTGTAGTACATCTTTGATGCAAATCGGGTCCCTAAAACTAATATACGAAGATGGATCGGGTTACCAAAGCAAATATAACAAGTATTTTATATTAGAGCAGTACAATACTATTATTACGCATATGTTCTAATAAACTTTTCTCATTAAACCTTTAAAATTCTCATATATGTCTAAATATGTAACTAATTATTATTTTTATCATTTAAAAATTTAAAAAACATTATCTTTTTAATTATCTCGTTTTAAATCCCCAAAATATCCCTCCTAAACCTAACAAAAAAATCATTGGTCTCCTAAACCTCAAGCCAAAAGACGATCGTTCTATTCTTTCTATTCTTTCTAATTTTGTAATTAGATGGTACGTACTTGGCTTGGATTGAAAATAAAATGGAAAACCAATTATTGAAGTAAAACAAATATCGTATAAACTTACAAATGTAATTATCGTATAAACGTACTCAATAGTCGTTGAGTGAACCATGAACTCTCATCTTGATGACGAGTCCTCAACTGTATCGTCCATATCAATTTTTGGTCTGGGATTTAGGAGACCGATTGGTTTTTTAATCTGTCTTTACGAGGGGTACTTTAAGAATTTAAATAATGTTTGAAATTAAAAAGATAATTTTTTAATTTTTAGATAATTTAATAATAATTAATTAGATATTTTGACATATATGAGAGTTTTAAAAGTTTAGAAAGATATATATGTAATAAGAATGTTTGCAAGAATATATGTGTAATAATAAAGTTTTTCAAGAACGTGAATGGAATTCTTCCTAGATTTTATACACAAATGATTTTTTTTAAATTTATTACTAATCAAGTTCAGTAATATTTTAAACAAATATAAGTATTAAAATTGAAATAATAAATAAATACTTTCATATATTTTTTATTGATATCATAAAAAAAACTTCTAGGTGTCACTAAAAAAATTTTTATACACATCTAGTACACTATTTTTAAAATTTACTGGTCTACTTAAGTCCACGTACCCCTGGACTCATAGCCAATAACAAAAACATGTAAATATTTTCCAATAACATCTCTATTTTTATTCCTCTGTTTTTATTCTCTCTGTTCAATTTAAGATTGAAGACACAAGAGTTAAAATGTGTAATTTAAATGTGTATTTTGCATCTGATATGAACATGGAAACAGACACCACACATATAAGGATGATGAGATCAATGGATTTATCAAAACGAGCTTGAAATCTCGAAGTGGATCTAAAGTACACGTATTGTATATATATATTTGAGTTTATTTGTGACGTGGTGACAACATGTGATCATATGTTGAAAAAGTTAAGTTCCGTAAAATTTTGTTCGAGCAACAGAAATATATGATTATTAACTTGTTTTGTGTCAGTCATTTTTCTAACGTCACACACACACGATATATAGTATCAGTTCACCTAGCTACTAACAAATAAATAACAGAAATATATGATTATTAATTACACAATATACCAGTATTGTCACATTACAAATTAACAAGATCAGTTAACTATATATTGTTGTATTGATACCCACATATCAAAACAAAATCAAATTATACGGCCGTCAAAGTAACAGCAAAAAAGAACTCAAAGAGTACGTGATTTATTTATGATTGTGTGATTCAAACTTCCAGTTCCACCACATACTAGCTTGAGAAATAAAAAACAGAATGGATTTTGTTTTTCATTTAAAGGCTAAAAAGAATAAAAGGGATTTAAGAAGTAAAAAATAAAAGATTTCTGCTAGCCTCTCTATTTTTATTCCTTAGGCATTGTTTGATTTAATGTCTAATAACTTAATTGTCTCTAATCTCTAATTTGGTCAATAGAAATTTAGCATCATGTAATAAGACATTAGACGTCTAATAACTTAAAAAACAAACGAGCACTTAGTTTTTCTTCTCTCTGTTTCTTACATTCCCATGTATAGTAAATTAAGATTGAAGACAAAAGAGTTAAAAGGCGTAATGTTAACCATGAATGGTTAAATGTGTAATTTGCATCCAATATGAGATCAATGAATTTATCAAAACGAGCTTGAAATCTCGAAGTGGATCTTAAGTACCCTACCGGTCGTTTGCCTCCCTCCCTAAAAAGAGACAGCGCGGCTTCCCGGGTTTCAGATTAGCGTAAGAGATCAGTGAACCCCTCCGTACTGTGTATATATTTTGAGTTTATTTTTGACGTGGTGGTAACATGTGATCATATGTTGAAAAAGTTAAGTTCCGTAAAATTTTGTTCTGAGCTGTGATCGAACAGAAATATATGATTATTAACTTGTTTTTGTGTCAGTCATTTTTCTAACGTCACACACACGACATATAGTATCAGTGATCACCTAGCTACTATCAAATAAAAAACAGAAAGTAGTTGTATAGTGATAACACAATAAAAACAAGATCAGTTAACTATATATTGTTGTATTGATACCCAAATATCAAAAACATAATCAAATTATACGGCCGTCAAAGTAACAACAAAAAAGAACATGAAGAGTACGTGATTTATCTATGATTGTGTGATTCAAACTTCCAGCTCCACCACATACAAGCTTCCTTACCTGCATCATTTTCCTAAAAGATAAAAACGAAGTAAGCCGGTTTTTATACAATTTGGTGAAATTAACAAAAACATGTAAAGCACGTACCATTCAAAAACTGATTTCACTTCCCGATATATATGTATCTTCTCTTTTTTTGCCTTCTATGGATCATACGCTCACCCGCATCAGCAATTGCGTTAAACCACTTTGGCCTTCCAGTTGACAACATGAGATACCCCATTACCAATCCAATTAGACTTCCACATCCAAATCCCAACATCACCACTTTCCATGTGAATCCATTTTCCTCCTCATCTCCATCTGCTTCAACAAGTGGTGGAGGACTCCAACGTTCACAGTCATTGGATAGCGGAAACCCACAAAGATTCAGATTTCCCTCGTATGAATTCCCACTAAATGTGTTGAACTGATTTCCCTGTGGAATACGTCCAACGAGATGGTTTTCTGAAAGATTTAAGCATGAAAGAAACTTCAAGTCTACAAGGCTTTGAGGGATCTCTCCTGTGAGTTGGTTCCACGATAGGTCTAATGATTCAATCTCAGAAAGATTTCCTAGAGCATGTGGTATATGACCATTAAGATTGTTGTGGGATAAGTTCAGCACAATCAAAGAGTTAAGAGTACCAATGACGTTTGGAATCTCTCCTTCAAATTTGTTATTGGATAAGTCAACAATCGTGTAGTCAACCAAAATTTTTGGAAATGAGCGTTCCTGACCTTTCACCACAACAGTGATCGAGTAGTAGAGACCAGTGGAGTTACCAGCTCGTTCCAAATATTCTGGTTTTGAAGCCTTCCTAGCAATGTTCCTCATGGCATTGAAATTTTCGAAATACTTTCGAGGGAGACGACCCACAAACCTATTATTAGATGCATCGAGAACTTGCAGACGTGGAAATGGAAATTTATTAGTTGTAGAAGAGGTGTCTAGGGGACCATGAAAAAGGTTTGATTTAAGATCAAGAACCTGTAAATTCGGAAGATCTCCTAACCAATGAGGGAATGTGCCATTTAAGAGGTTGTTTCCCAGATCAAGTATTTTCAAAGATGAACATTTGGAAAAACAAGTAGGCACCTCCCCTTCTAATTGGTTTCCATTCAAAAGAAGGCTTTCTAAACTTCCACAGTCACATACATCTGGAATACTGCCATGAAAATGATTGTTCCGCAAATCAATCATTTGAAAAGTGCTGATATTCTCTACACATCTAGGGAACACTCCACCAAAGCTATTATCAGACATGTCCAAATATCGTAAATAGCTAATGTTACAGATTGATTGAGGGAATGGTCCCTGGATCTGGTTGGACTGGAGGTAAAAAGACTCTAGTCTATTCCTTTGAAATTGTGGCAAGCTTGTTATGGAGTTATATGAGAGATTCAAATAATACAAGCTATTTCCTCCTATCTCCCCTGTCCAGAGAGGAACATGACCATGTATGTTGTTATTAGATAGATCTAATCTTTCAAGATTTTTCATGGCTCGTAAGGATTTTGGAAATGAAGTTAACTTGCAAGATACCAGAGATAAAGATCGAAAATCAGCGTTGATATTGGCATGAGAATTGTTAGCCACAACAGATAAACCGCTGTAAGAGAGATCTAGTTGTGTAAGCTTTGGGGTCATGGATAAAAAAGTATCTATTTCCCATAAACCCGTGAAATTGTTATATGATAGGTCAAGAGAAGTGAGGTTGATGAGCTGAATATGAGACGGTGGAATGGATCCTAAATGAATTTCGCCATCAAATTGATTGTTTCCGAGTGATAAGAGTTGTAATGATCGACAACTAAAGAACTCTAAAGGTAATCCACCACTAAACATGTTACCATCAAGATAAATATCTGTCAGCAAGGGAAGAGTAAACAAGAACGAAGGTAAGGTTCCATTGAGCATATTAGATGTTAAAGCTAGAAAGGTAAGGTGCCTAAGATTAATTAAGGATTCAGCCAGAGTACCGTCAGTTGACATTGAGATATACACAAATAGTTCAAAGACATGAGATGTCCTACTGAGTCTGGTATTTCTCCTGATAAATATGTGAAAGAGAGATCCAAGTAGGTCAAAGACTTCAGCTGCCCTATTGATTGGGGTATTTCTCCTGATAAATTTGTTCTAGAGAGATCTAACCCCGTGAGAGCGTTGTTACTAGTGCTCTTGTTTACTTCAGGTAATGTACCAGTGAGGTCAAAGTTAAATTCCAAACCAAGTGTTTCCAAATATGGAAGATTGAATAAGTTATTAGGTAATTTCCCTTGCAAATTAGTGTATCCAAGAGTGAGTGTTTTGAGAGGAGAAGAGACGTTAAGACAAGTGGGTAAAGCCCCAGAGATATCAGCATCATCAATCAAAAGCTCTCTCAAATGAGAAGAATTTTGGAGTAGATTATTCAAAATGTAAGGTTGCATTCGAATCACATTCCAATTCCAAGAGAGATCAATAGAAACCAATTTAGGAAAGAATGAGATTTTGGAAGAAATGTCACCTGTAAAGTAACAGCAAGAGATGTTGAGATGTGTGAGAGTAGAAGGAAACCTTCCAATTTCTTGTAGAAATTTGGAACCGGTGAGATAGTTGTGAGCAAGGTTGAGTGTTTGGAGGTGAGGAAGATGAAAGAGGGTGGTGTTAGGGTGGATGTCACCTTTAAGCATTCCACAGCTAAGATCGAGAGAGATGACATCACCTGTGAAATGGTTGCATAAGACCCCATTCCACTTGCAACAATCACTATTCCTCTTCCAATTCTTCATAACTGAAACCAATTTATCACCACAATCATCATAATAATAATCGAATGAGGAATCATTGATGGAGGAAAGACTTTGCTTAAACATAAGCAAAGCAAGACTCTGTTGTGAAGAACATTTAGGAGTACTGTGATTGTATGAAGCATAAGAGGATGAAGCGAATGAAAAGAAGAAAAAGAAGAGGAAAAAGGAGAGGAGACACTTTAAATTGCTCATTCTTTAAATTGTTATGATAAGTGTATTTGCTGATGATATTTTATTTTGCTATGAATATATATTTATAGTCAATGAATGTATAGTTGAATGCTCCACTTACAATTTGGGTCTACATTTAACACATTGTTGAGCTTCTGTATTACGTCGAAAAGGTAAAAAAGCATAACGAGTTCTACTGTTGAAAAAGCAACATTTATCTCTTCTCTTGACTGAAAATCTAATGTACTTACGTATGAGTAACTCATTAATTTATAACATTGATTATTGTTCCCGTGACATTTTTTTTTTCAATTTGCCAGCATAAAAGATAACATATAGTATGGAATAATATAAAGCCGGTTTTCGGATTAACTTCTTTTTTGTTACCAACTTTGGTTAATATTTTGATTTATGTTGGTCATATTTTTTATACATATTTAGTCGTTACTTTTATTTACTATTAATTTGATTTTTTGAAGTTGCAGCCGAAAAAACAATTGAATTTAGTAAAATGCTTAACTGACCAATAAAATAATGACATGGACGTCATCTACATCTATCTCTCGTAAATTAGATTATATGAATTATAACGTGTTATTCAAATTGTATATAACTAATATATTTATAGCATAGAATATATACTTTAAAAAAATATAACCATTAACCAATTAAGTCGTGATTTTAATCGACGATAATACTAAAACTATTTATATATATATATTGGGGTTCGATTGAAAACTTTTGTACATCAGACTTTCTACCAAGGGTGCATTAAGGGTATTTGTCGAATAAATTTATAAGAAAATTAATTAATTATAGAAAATTAGGTTTAATTAGATTAGGAAACAGATCAATACATTAAACAACTTACCAAAAATTTCTCCATCTTTCTCTCCTCACCTCTCTCTCTCTCTCTCTCTCTCACCATGATCAACCTCTCTCCCTCACCTTCCCTATGTGACCGCCCCATCCCCTCTCATTCTCAAAATCCGGTCACCGTCTTGCTCTCTCGGCCGCTGCACCACCACCGTCTTGCTCTCTCGACCATCGTACCACCGCTCTCTCGGCCGCTGCATCACCATCGCACCACCGCTGCACCGACCATCTCTCTCTCTACGGCCAATAATCACCGCATTTTTTGAATGAATGATAAATTTTTGAATGATGAACACCTTCAATGAAAAACGCGATAAAAGGATGCATATTTGAGTGATGAACACTTTCAAAGATAAAAGGATGTATTTTGATGATTTTGGAAGAGAGAAACGATATGCATGTATTTGATTTTGGAAGAGATGAACGATATGCATGATGAGATGAACGATATGCATGTATTTTGTTGATGAACGATGAACGATATGCATGAAGAGAGATGAACGATTCATTTTTGTATTTTGATGTATTTTGATTTTGAAAGAGATGAACGATATGCATGATTTATTTTTGGAAGAGATTAACGATATGCATGTTTTTTGATGGTGAACGATGAACGATATGCATGAAGAGATGAATGTTTAATGTTTGTATTTTGATTTTGGAAGAGATGAACGATATGCATGATTTATTTTTGGAAGAGATGAACGATATGCATGAAGAGATGAACGATATGCATGTATTTTGATGTATTTTGAATTTGTATTATTTTTGTTACTTTTGGAAGTGTAATAATTAAATAAGGATTGCATAATTCCTGTTTTACCCCTCCGCGAATTTCATTATGTGCACTTGATGCATAAAATTTTCTATTTAATTACCCTTTTGCCATTTGATCTAACCCACACATTCTTTTCATCTAAGGGACAGTGGAGGTTCTTTTGTGCCTCGATGCACAAAAATTCTCAATTGAACCTCGCTCTCTCTCTCTCTCTCTCTCTCTCTCTATATATATATATATATATATATATATATATATATATATATATATATATATATATATAAGACAATGCAAAAATGTTCTAACAAAGTAACTGATCGAGTGGATAGCTATTTGTTTGGGGCAAAGACTTATGAAGTTATTTGTGGGACTTCCAATTCTAATAAATTTCTCTTTGTGTAGACTAATCAAGTCTCCACCACTAATTGCTTATTGGCCTAACTCAACATCTAAATGGATGACTTTAAATTAATTGAAGACCTTCTAAAATTAATGTAATGATGAACAAACCTCCATCAATGAAACTTAATTCTTCCACTGAAATTGACTTGGACTTAATTAAGTCTTTATGAATTATACACAATTTTTACTTTAGAAGCGTGTAGAATTTTTTTAAACGTATGAAATGATAATAATTTGAAGTGTGAAGAAGGTTTTAAATGAAGAAACACACTTTGAAGGATGCACATTTGGGCTGAAACTTGGTGTAAGATTGTATTGTCACCTCACGACCAAAACAAATAAAAATTGAAGTTCGTTTTAGTTTAGCTTGAATATAGAAAAAATAAATTGCAGGCTGATTTTCATCTGGGCTACTAAGAAAAAGTGAAAATAGAGGAGTAATTAGTTGATTTTCATCCACAAAATTCGATACCTTCTTCCATTAGTTTGAGTAATTAATACATTAGATTCAAGAAAAGTTCATCATGGCTTGTATTTCTATCCAGATAAACAAAAAACATAATCGGTATTAATTGTGGATGACTATCAAACTAATTAACACAAAAACATTAAATACACAAATAAAACGAAATCATTTCTAAGCCATGTGACTCGCACAAACATTACTTGTTCAACTCATTACCCAATAACTTTTAACATGATGAGTCCAGCTTGTTGAATCCCTAAAACTCAAACAAAGCTCAAATAAAAAAGTTGAAACAGTGTATAAACGTAGCAAAAATAGCTAACCAGCCAGAAATCAAAGTTTGTTGTTGTTTCATGGAATTTTATGTCTTTGGGAATGCAGTTTTTTCTGTTTTAAAGAAGTTTTTGGCTCCTGTAATCTTGAAAATACCTATGGAACTTCTTCCAAGACTCATCATGCTATAAAAGAGTTGTTATGAACTTATCGAATGGGAATGCACAAATAATTTTCCCAATAGCCTCGCCTCTCTAATGTGTGCCTCTGTTTTTCATGTTTGTGTTTCTCACATCCCCATTTCAAACCCATTGAGCTATGAACGTAGAAATAGAGAATGTTTGAAAGCCGGAGGTGGATCCTAAGTACAATGGATACTATGTTTTGTATTTACTTTGGTCGATTATTGCCAAACTGTTTGTCCTTAAATAATCACACTACAAACAATTGCACCCAATGGAAATATGCAACCATTTGATTCCATTTCTTACTCCAATATATCGGTCTTACTTCGTTTTCATTGCAGTAAATTAGTATCATTAGCAATCTAAATTGATCCCCAAAAGACTTCCAAAACCACCCATTCACAACAAAAACATGAGAAAATATACAAAATCAGTTTCATTCACCATTTCATGCATATATGCTCATCGTTAATTCGTTTCAATTCAATCCAAAATTCCAACACAAATCAAACCAAAAAGCAAATGAATCAAATAGGGTAACAGAAATACTAACAAATACTTGAAAATTTTGTTTAATAACCAATTATTACCTTCAAAATGTTGGATGTAGAGGGCATGCCATGGAGAATCTCTTCAAGTGCTTCTTAATCCATTAAAACTTATTATTTGAAGCTTACCTTTCTTCACCGCGTTGCTCGTCTCCAATCCTGAAATTAGATTGATATAAACACCGCATTTACACAATAAAAAAGCATAAAAAATCCCGAATCAAAACGTATAAGTAATTGAAATGGAAAACACTTAGCAATTGACCAATGGCCATTAATAAAACCTTTTTAAAAAGCTTTACCTCTTTCTCATGGACTACAACAGATCATTAAATCATTTAAAGACGGACTGGAATATTATTAAAAGTTGACTCATAAAACACCGTAACTGATACAACGAACTGAAACTTTTCAGACGAAATCATCCGATTGAAAGATTCACATAACCTCAATGAAAGAAGATACAATATTGTACCGCCATCAAATAAAAACAAAGTAAAAAGAGTAAGTAGTTGAAATAACACAATATTTCAGCTTGCTATATTAGATACCAGGCCGTTTCTTACATTTTAGAGGACCTGTACAGTAAACATAAGATGCCCTATAAATATATTTATTTAGTTCATTAATATGATGAAAATTAATTTCCGAATAAAATTAATTTTCTCATCCTAAAAGCTATACAAATTTATAAAGAAAGGTTAAAAGAGTGAAAAGGTCTACAAATAAAATGATATGCTACTCATTTGGGTTTTGTAATTGATAGACATTTGGATCACATTTTTTATATATACATCAGGCCCTAAAAATCTTGAGGCCCTGGGACAGAGCCATTTTGCCCCTGCCCAAAACCGGGCATGTTAGATACAAAGATCACTTCACTGTCAAAATATAGGGCCATCATTTAACACGAAACAAAACCTCAATTGAAGGTTCAAGAACAATAATTACTACAAGACCAACCAAAGAAATGAAGTAATAAATCCTCAGGGGTGGCTTTTAGGGTGTGCCAAAGGCTCGACCACACAGGGCCTCCAATTTCGTAGGGCCTCACGGTTATAATAAAGATCTAAATTTAGACCAATAAAAATTTCGGTATTTGACATGTATACGTTGTGCATCGGTGCGTTAAAATGACATTCATGTCAAATTCAATTTGATTCACATTATTTATTTTAATTTCTCACTAATCAGTTTTAATTTTTTTATTCACGAACTCGACTTTACCTATTAAAATTGAGTCTCGAAATGACCAATTTACTATTTAAAATCCTTAAGGAACTATGTTGTAATCACAAGCACAGGGCCTCTAAAATCCATGAGACGGCCCTGTAAATCCTAACAACATATTGAAATATATCCACAACAATTACCCAAACAGAGATTAATAATATTGACTACAACATTTATAAGAAGGTGCTTAAGTGACAAATTTACGACTCTATGATTCTGATCAACTTCCAGCTCCACCATACAAGCTTCTTTAACAGCATCATTCTTAAAAGACTAAAAAAGAAGAAAAAAAATCGAAGCAAGACAATTTTTATAGGATTAATTACTAAGAAAAAACCACTTGACATAGATTAAGTGGCCACCACCAAAGGTGGGAGGGGTTCCCCTTGGTTCAGGTCTCGAGTTCGAACCTTGCCAAGGGCGTTTCTCCTTAGGTGAAGGTGTGGGGTTCGGTACCCACCCTCAAGGTGTCTAACATTGGTGCTAATAACTAACCTCTAACATCTTATGTTCAAAAAAAAATTCTAAGAAAAGGTAACCAACTTTACCTTTTGTATTGTTTAAGGTAATTAAGTTTGTTTACAATGGAACAAATAAAGGATCAAACTTTCATATTTTATCATTTAAGGTTATTAGTTACCTTAAATGATTAAAAAAAGAATGCTTGGTTATCTTAAACGATAAAAAGCGTATAAAATTGGTTACATAAATTATTATAAAATAAAAGTTTGTTTTTTTTTCTATTTCAAGTATACTTGATTACCTTAAATAATAAAAAATAAATGTTTGATCATTTTTTCTATTAGAAACAAATTTGGTTACTTAAACAATTATTAAAAACCAAAGTTAGTTCTTAATTTTTTATTAACCATTTTTTATACAATTCGGTGAAAGGGTTTATTATGAAAAGAACCAATATGTTTTCATGTTTTTGCGTTTTCGTCCCTCCATGATATTTTTATCCATAAAAGTCCAAAAGTTATTTTTTTTTTGTTTAGTGAAATTTGGGCATTAAAACCATTTGCATGCATGGATGGTGGATACTGGATAGTTTAGTATGCTTCTCCCACAAGCTAGATGCTTTATGAATCTCGGTAGCGGGCCTGCTGGATGATTCTTGGTCAGTCGTTTTCTGCTGGGCCGCATTCGACTTCTTCTCGACCTAGACCTGGGCTCCTATATGCATATACTGGCTTGTTTGTCGACATGTTTCTTACAAGAAACCAACTGAGGGCACTCTAAATGGTGTTTTATAAATCCAGCAATAAGCAGAAATGATTTACCAAAATGTTTCTTCCCCATGTATATTAAAGTGTGAGGACTCAGGTACGGATGTCATGGATCTACGATTTTTGTTTACCGATGTCACTATTTTATAGAAACTTTAACGAATAGATTTGTAGTACATCTTTGATGCAAATCGGGTCCCTAAAACTAATATACGAAGATGGATCGGGTTGCCAAAGCAAATATAACAAGTATTTTATATTAGAGCAGTACAATACTATTATTACGCATATATTTTAATAAACTTTTCTCATTAAACCTTTAAAATTCTCATATATGTCTAAATATGTAACTAATTATTATTTTTATCATTTAAAAATTTAAAAAACATTATCTTTTTAATTATCTCGTGTATTAAATCCCCAAAATATCCCTCCTAAACCTAAACAAAAAAATCATTGGTCTCCTAAACGTCAAGCCAAAAGATGATCGTTCTATTCTTTCTATTCTTTCTAATTTTGTAATTAGATGGTTCGTACTTGGCTTGGATTGAAAATAAAATGGAAAACCAATTATTGATGAAAAACAAATATCGTATAAACTTACAAATGTAATTATCGTATAAACATACTCAATAGTCGTTGAGTGAACCATGAACTCTCATCTTGATGACGAGTCCTCAACTGTATCGTCCATATCAATTTTTGGTCTGGGATTTAGGAGACCGATTGGTTTTTTAATCTGTCTTTACGAGGGGTACTTTAAGAATTTAAATAATGGATGAAATTAAAAAGATAATTTTTTAAGTTTCAAATAATTTAATAATAATTAATTTGATATTTTGACATATATGAGAGTTTTAAAAGTTTAGAAAGATATATATGTAATAAGAAAGTTTACAAGAATATATGCGTAATAATGAAGTTTTTCAAGAACGTGTATGAAATTCTTCCTAGATTTTATACACCAATGATTTTTTTTAAAAAAATTTATTAATCAAGTACAGTAATATATAAAACAAATATAAGTATTAAAATTGAAATAATAAATAAATACTTTCATATATTTTTATTGGTATCATCAAAAAAATTCTAGGTGTCACTAAAAAAAATTTTTATACACATCTAGTACACTATTTTTTAAAATTTACTGGTGTACTTAAGTCCACGTACCCCTCGACTCATAGCCAATAAGCCTCGACTCATAGCCAATAAGCAAATAAGCATAAAATACTTTCCAATAGTCTCTCTATTTTTGTTCCTCTGTTTTTCTTCTCTCTGTCTAAATTAAGATGGAAGACACAAGAGTCCAAATGTGTGATTTAAACATGAATGGTTAAATGTGTATTTTGCATCCGATACGAACATGGAAACACACACCACACATATAAGGATGACGAGATCAATGAATTTATGAAAACGAGCTTGAAATCTCGAAGTGGATCTTAAGTACACGTAATGTATATATATTTCGAGTTTATTTTTGACGTGGTGACAACATGTGATCATATGTTGAAAAAGTTAAGTTCCGTAAAATTTTGTTCGAGAAACAGAAATATATGATTATTAACTTTTTTTTTGTGTCAGTCATTTTTCTAACGTCACACACACTGACGACATATAGTATCAGTTCACCTAGCAACTATCAAATAAAAAACAGAAAGTAGTTGTAATTACCCAATATACCAGTATTGCCACATTACAAATGAACAAGATCAGTTAATTAACTATATATTGTTGTATTGATACCCAAATATCAAAATTAAACATAATCAAATTATACAGCCGTCAAAGTAACAGCAAAAAAGAACTCAAAGAGTACGTGATTTATTTATGATTGTGTGATTCAAACTTCCAGCTCCACCACATACAAGCTTCCTTACCTGCATCATTTTCTTAAAAGATAAAAATGAATAAGCCGGTTTTTATAAAATTCGGTGAAATTAAGGAAAACATGTGAAGCACGTACCAATCACAAAACTGCTTTCACTTCCCGATATATATGTATCTTCTCTTTTTTTGCCTTCTGACGCTCACCCGCATCAGCAATTGCATTAAACCACTTTGGTCTTTCAGTTGACAACATGAGATACCCCATCACCAATCCAATTAGACTTCCGCATCCATATCCCAACATCACCACTTTCCATGTGAATCCATTTTCCTCCTCATCTCCATCTGCTTCAACAAGTGGTGGAGGACTCCAACGTTCACAGTCATTGGATAGCGGAAACCCACAAAGATACGTCCAACGAGATGGTTTTCCGAAAGATTTAACCATGAGAGGAACTTCAAGTGTGCTAGACTTTGTGGGATCTTTCCGGTGAGTTGGTTCCACGATAGGTCTAATGATTCAATCTCAGAGAGATTTCCTAGAGCACGTGGTATATGACCATTGAGATTGTTGTGAGATAAGTTGAGCACTATCAATGAGCTTAGAGTGCCTACAATGTTTAGAATCTCTCCTTCAAATTTGTTGTTCGATAAATCAACAATCATGTAGTCAACCAAAATTTTTGGAAATGAGAGTTCCTGACCTTTCACCACAACAATGATCGAGTAGTACTAGAAAACAATGGAATTACCACTTTTCAAATATTCTGGTTCCAAGCCCTTCCTTTTAACCCCCTTCATGGCATTGAAGTTTTCAAAATATTTTCGAGGGAGGCGACCCGCAAACTCATTATTAGATGCATCGAGAACTTGCAAACGTGGAAACGGAAATTTAGTTGTAGAAGAGGTGTCTAGGGGACCATGAAAAAGGTTTGATTTAAGATCAAGAACCTGTAAATATGGAAGATCTCCTAACCAATGAGGGAATGTGCCATTTAAGAGGTTGTTTCCCAGATCAAGTATTTTCAAAGATGAACATTTGGATAAACAAGTAGGCACCTCTCCTTCTAATTGGTTTCCATTCAAAAGAAGGCTTTCCAAACTTCCACAGACACATACATGTGGAATACTGCCATGAAAACGATTGTTCCGTAAATCAATCATTTGAAAGGTGCTGATATTCTCTATACATCTAGGGATTACTCCACCAAAGCTATTATCAGACATGTCCAAATATTGTAGATTGCTCATGTTACAGATTGATTGAGGGAACGGTCCTTGGATCTGGTTGGTCCGGAGGTCAAACAACGTATTTCCTCCTATCTCCCCTGCCCAATTAGGAATCTGGCCATGTATGTTGTTATTAGATAGATCTAATAATTCAAGATTTTTCATGGCTCGTAAGGACTCTGGAAATGAAGTTAGCTTGCAAGATCTCAAATATAAATATAGAAAAGCAGTGTTGATATTGGCAGTAGCATTGTTAGCCACAACAGATAAACCACTATAAGAGAGATCGAGTATTTCAAGTTCTGGAGTCATGGATAAAAAAGTATCTATTTCCCATAAATCCATGAATTTCACCATCAAATTGATTGTTTCTGATTGAAAAGAATTGCAATGATCGACAACCAAAGAACTCTAAAGGTAATCCACCACTAAACATGTTATGGTCAAGATGAATGGTTGTCAGCAAGGGAAAAGTAAACAAGAATGAAGGTAAGGTTCCATTGAGCGTATTTGATGATAAATTTAGAGTGGTAAGGTTCCCAAGATTAATTAAGGATTTGGGCAGAGTACCCATCAACTGACAACCAGATATGTACAAGTAGTTCAAAGACTTCAACTGCCCTATTGATTGGGGTATTTCTCCTGATAAATACGTGATAGAGAGATCAAAGTAGGTCAAAGCCTTCAGCAGCCCTATGGATTGGTGTATTTCTCCTGATAAACACGTGACAGAGAGATCCAAGTAGGTCAAAGACTTCAGCAGCCCTATTGATCGAGGTATTTCTCCTGATAAATACGTGCGAGAGAGATCCAAGTAGGTCAAAGACTTCAGCAGCCCTATTGATTGGGGTATTTCTCCTGATAAATTTGCGTGAGAGAGATCTAACCACGTGAGAGCGTTGTTACTAGTGCTCTTGTATTTACTTCAGGAAATGAACCAGTGAGGTCAAAGTTCCATCCCAAATCAAGAGATTCCAAATATGGAAGATTGAAGATGTTATTAGGTAATTTCCCTTGCAAATTAGTTTCTTCAAGATTGAGTGTTTTCAGAGGAGAAGAGATGTTATGACAAGTGGGTAAAGCCCCAGAGATATTAGCAACAACAATCAAAAGCTCTCTCAAATGAGAAGAATTTTGGAGTAGATTACTCAAAACGTAAGGTTGCACTCGAATCCCTGGATACTCATTCCAAGAGAGATCAAGAGAAACCAATTTAGGAAAGAAAGAGATTTTGGAAGAAATGTCACCTGTAAAGGAACAGCGAGAGATGCTGAGATGTGTAAGAGTAGAAGGAAACCTTCCAATTTCTTGAAGAAACTTGGAACCGGTGAGATGATTGAAAGCAAGGTTGAGTCTTTGGAGGTGTGGAAGACGAAAGAGGGTGGTGTTAGGGTGGATGTCACCTTGAAGCATTCCACAGCTAAGATCGAGAGAGATAACATCACCTGTGAAATGGTTGCATAAGACCCCATTCCACTTGCAACAATCACTATTCCTCTTCCAATTCTTCATAACTGAAACCAATTTATCACCACAATCATCATAATAATAATCGAATGAGGAATCATTGATGGAGGAAAGACTTTGCTTAAACATAAGCAAAGCAAGACTCTGTTGTGAAGAACATTTAGGGGTACTGTGATTGTATGAAGCATAAGAGGATGAAGCGAATGAAAAGAAGAAAAAGAAGAGGAAAAAGGAGAGGAGACACTTTAAATTGCTCATTCTTTAAATTGTTATGATAAGTGTATTTGCTGATGATATTTTATTTTGCTATGAATATATATTTATAGTCAATGAATGTATAGTTGAATGCTCCACTTACAATTTGGGTCTACATTTAACACATTGTTGAGCTTCTGTATTACGTCGAAAAGGTAAAAAAGCATAACGAGTTCTACTGTTGAAAAAACAACATTTATCTCTTCTCTTGACTGAAAATCTAATGTACTTACGTACGAGTAACTCATTAATTTATAACATTGATTATTGTTCTCGTGACATATGTTTTTTTCATTTTGTCAGCATAAAAGATAACATATAGTATGGAACAATATAAAGCCGGTTTTCGGATTAACTTCTTTTTTGTTACCAACTTTGGTTAATATTTTGATTTATGTTGGTCATATTTTTTATACATATTTAGTCGTTACTTTTATTTACTATTAATTTGATGTATTTGCAGTTGCAGCTGAAAAAACAATTGAATTTAGTAAAATGCTTAACTGACCAATAAAATAACAAGATGAACGTCATCTACATCTATCTCTCGTAAATTAGATTATATGAATTATAACGTGTTATTCAAATTGTATATAACTAATATATTTATAAAGATAAAAGACAATGCAAAAACGTTCTAACAAAGTAACTCAGCGGATAGCTATTTGTTTGTGGCAAAGACTTATGAAGTTATTTTAGGCACTTCCAATTCTAATAAATTTCTCTTTGTGCAACTAATCAAGTCTCCACCACTTATTGCTTATTGGCCTAACTCAACATCTAAATGGATGACTTTAAATTAATTGAAGACCTTCTAAAATGTAATGATCAACAAACCTCCATCAATGAAACTTCTTCCACTGAAATTGACTTGGACTTAATTAAGTCTTTATGAATTATACACATTTTTTACTTTAGAAGCGTGTAGAATTTTTTTAAACTTGTTCATACATATAAACGTATGAAATGTTAAGTACGAAGAAGGTTTTAAATGAAGAAACACGTAAAATTGTCATAAATATCATGATAACTGTCACCAACACCCCTGTGCGGTGTATTAGGTTTTATTTAATTTCTTGTGTACTTGTTCAAAATTTTCAGACTTCAATTTGATGTATAACGTACACAATGGATGAAGCTTCTTCAATTCGGTTTTTTCAATTGACGACTACAGAGTAATTTGGTCAACAGTAATAACTATATATAGATTAAGACGATCGGTCTAAAGAACATGATCAGTTGTACGTGCCCAAGATAATAAACGAAAGTGACAACTGAGAATTAGCTATATATATAGACACACACACGAACCGAGTATGGGAGTGACCGTTTCATCATCCATTGCTTGATCAAATGTTTGATTGATTTAGTAATTAGGATGAGTCTCTGCTATTAGTTATTTGTCCTAGAAATGACTTTCATAACCCATTTAAATTACACTATGCAACAGCCCCAATCAGTGACTTGATAGATTCTAATGAGACTAATCTTCAGCTCTTTTTGGCATTGCCATTTGCCCGACTTCCGCCTATGCCGGCCTTTAATCTTTTGTAAGCAATTTAATGATATACTCTTTTTGAGTTTTGATCTTCAATTGAAGCATGTGATAGGTTTGCTACCAGATTCTTTATCAAACGCTTTAATTCCAATTTATTAATTCTCGTGACAGTTTTACATGCACACATATCAGCAGCAGCAAAGCAGACAGCAATCGAAGTTGGTTGCTGATTCAAGGAATATTCTATCCGTCAGCATGCCATTCTTTCTGTTGGTTTAAGGTGGTTTCGGCTTCTGATCTTGGAAATAATTATGCTGTGATGTATGAGAAGTTTCAGGAGTGATGGTTTCATCATCCATTGCTTACATCTTTGATTGATAAAATAATCCAGATAGATAGTTTTAAAATTCATTCTCAACTCTTTTGCCTTCAACCCCCTTTAAAGAATGCGGTTATTCCAAAAAAGATTTAAAAAACCGGGGTTAAATCATCTTCCGTGTTTTTTTAATAAAGTCCCCGGTTTCTTGCAAATCAACCGGGGTTAAAGATCTTCATTATATAACCCAAATATGCATACCCCGGTTTTCTTCACTGGATCTACACCCAAATCTTAGGAGGGAATTGTTCCCGCTCCTCCCCCAGCCAAATCCTTTTTTCATATTTCACTTTCCCCTTTACAAGTTCCTTTCTCTTTATCCCACAAAAACCCTAAGCTGATGAAACAAGAAGTCGAGCTTCGTACATTGGTGACCACCTTTGCTGCTCCACTTCGACTGCTCCTTCAGGTTTGATTTCTTTTATCTGCTTTGGTTTATTCCATCTGTACGTTTTAGTTTCTCCTATTCTATTTCGATTTCTCGCCGGTCTGTTTCAATGTTGTAACCTCAATTTCAGACCATCTCATTAACCTTTTGCTCCATCATTAACCTTTTGAAATCCCCCAATATGTTTTGATTTTTAAAAGCCTTGATTTCTGACCATATATCACCAACCTTCGACCCATATAAAACCCTTGATTTCTGACCATATATCACCAACAATCTTGAAGGAACCGTTCCCTCGGAATTTGAGATTCTCAATTTATTATACAAATTGCAATTTGAAAATAACTTACATTCGGTGTTACAGATGCAAACGGATTTCTAAACAGGAAGCTCGGGCGCGGTAAGAGGAGGTGACATTGTTTGAACTTTATCAGTTTATCTAAACTATAATTATGATACATATTTTGCTTGTTGTGACACATTGTGACAGCATTTGGGAGGGCGGTTTTAACCACTTGTGGAATGCAAAATTCCCTTCTTTCCCCGTTCAAAGAAACTGTTATTAATCACCTCAAAGCATTTCAACTGTAAGGAAGAAGAATAACGGCCCATGTTGGGCCTTAACAACTACTAATTGTTCTTTTAAATTTGTAACAGGTTATAAATAGGTATTGTTCATTTAAATGAAACATGTTGGACCTTAACAAACATTAGTGTTAATATCATGTTGTAATAAGTCATGTTGGGCCTTAACAAATACTAGTTGTTCTTATCATGTCATATAACCTGTTATAATGGACCATATAGGATATTAACACGTACTTATTGGTCATCTAGGTTATAAAAAAGTTATAGTGAGTTACATTTTACGTTAACTAACATTAGTGGTTCTTATCAATTTATTAGTAAGCTATAATGGGTCATATTTGACATTCACAATTACTTTTTGTTTGATGACATAACATGTTGTAATGACCTATGTTGAATCGTAACAAGTAGTTATTGTTCATATAATGTTATAACAAATTGTTGGGCATTAATAACTACTAGTAGTTCCCATCATGTCATAACATAAAAGTGCAACGGACCCTCCAACTGCAAGACATGACCTTTGATTCCAAGAAAATATCAAAAAAAAGAAAACCAATACACATGCAAAAAAACAGAACTTTATACTTTAAGCCTGATTCAATTTTCAAGCATATTGCAATCAAGAAAGGAGACCTGATGCCAACTCTTGTCCTCAACAATTCATCAACAATTGCAAAAGCAATTAGGACAAAATATTGAGAAAATTAACTACGAAAAGGTCACCATTTCCAGCAGTAATTATGATTAGGTATAAATAATGAGAAAGCGAGTCTATGAAAATGCACCTAATCACTCTTTGCATCCTTCAAAAGATTTTTCCTTCACAAAGATAGCTGAAGAAGCAACGCTTGGCAGATATGATAGACGTCACAGGAAGGAATTGGGACTTGGTTAACAAGGCTGCCATACCTAACCACCAGAGGAATCAGAGATAGAATTACAATACAAGGCCAAGGGTGTAATGTTTCATATGCAACTAAAAGTTTAATCTAGGCACATGCAGGATTGTGTTTGGTGTCTACTGTTAGAGTATGGATCATGGGAGAGTGGCCTTCTATAATCACTGAAAGTGGAAGCCCTTAATTGCCTTGCCATTCTTTATTTTCTGTGCAGAAAGTTTCCAAAGAGTCTGTGTGTGCAGAGTGAATTTCGAGAGACAGAGAGGGAATTTCTAAGCCTGTGCAGTGTGCAAATCTCGAAGGACAGAAACAGAATGTTTCTGTCTTTGTGTGTGCAGTATTCAATTCGAGAGACAGTATGTGTGTGTGATGTTCGTGAGGCAGAAAGAACAGAGAAGAAAACAGAATGTAAACTAACTTCAATATTATTAATCACACACTGAAATTACATAATAAGTTCACCCCTTATATAGATTGTGAACCGGTGCAAATGAACCATTGTGATGGTTCATTTGGTAGTTAATTTTGGAGGGAAAAACTAACTACTAATAACTACCTAACATTATCCGGTTTATATATATATATACATAGTACCGGAATTTCATTAATTAAATACATATAATTAAGCATAAGTATCTTAAGTTTAATAACACTTATTATGTTTCTAACATTCACCCCCTAAGTGTTATAAACTTAAAGTGAATCTTCAATCCTTTAGCTTCACACAATGACAACAAAGTCATCATTTTCTTTGTTGTCTCCTTCTTCAATCACTTGACTTGCCATCTTCAAGACCACATTAATGGTATCCTCCTCTTTGCTTGATCCTTCATCCACCATCCTTCTATCTTTTGTGTTTACATCAACATCTTTGCATCCTCGTGCTATACGTCCCTCAAACCTTGCTTCATCTTGGCCAACTACACTCTTAGTTGTGCCCATGTCATTCAAATCTCTAGAATGTTCCCAATGCCTTTTCTCGGCTTCCTTGATGAATTTATAATACTCTTGAGGTTGTACTAAGCATGCAATATAGATCTCCTTCAAACCACTTTGGAAATCAATTGGAAAGCCTAACCCATTGGCTATTCCACCCCATTTATTTTTTGATGTAACACACTCAAAGCCTCCATTGCTTTCAACTATTTTGTAAAGATCAAACAAACAAACTTTTGCTCCAAACAACTTAAATGGCAAATCTTATTTTGATTTGGTAACATTCTCATGATACCAAGTTAAAGCTCCTTCAAATGCCTTTTTAAACAAATCTTTATGAGCCATGACAAAGTGATTGTTGTTTATCAAATCCAAAAATTTGATAAACTCTTCAATACTTTCAATTTTCAAAGAAACTACTTCCCAATCATCTTCTTGGTTTTCTTGTGTCTTGACAACATCAATGGATTTGTCAAGATCCTCAAAATATTTTTCAAGATATTCATCTTGTCTTTTGAAAACATTTTCATCAACAACACTCTTCACTCTATTTTCAGGATCAAACACATGAGACACCTTACAAGTTAAACCTTCAAAATCAACTTCAAAACCTTGCATGATCAATTGTTTCATGCTAAGCAAGTTGATGTTAATTTCAGGAACATATGCTACATATGGTATTCCATATTCATTGTGAGTTGTTACCAATTTTACAACTCCTATACCATGTGTAAACAATACACTTGATTCGTGTTCCTGAGTATCAACAATAAAACATCCTTTTAACTTGTTAAGCAATTCTTTATTTGGTGTCATGTGTTTTGAGATCTTAGTGTTTACATACCAGAAATTGTCCCAACCATTGTTGTCCGATCCTTGTACTAGATATTCACCATCAAAGCATATCCTTTCCTTATATTTTTGGACATATGGTTTCAGAGGTTCTATTTTCTGATTTGGAGATGAGGGAGTGTATTCTTCCTCTTCTGCTTCTGTTTTGGTCACGGACAGTTCAGCACCAGAGGGTTCAAAAACCTTCTCTTTTCCTTTTGATAATCCAATTTCTGTGCAGTCCCTTGTTGTGCAATCCCATGCAAAATGCCCTCTGGTTCGACATTTATAACATCGTGAGCGTCTCTCTTTTCTGTCCAATTCCTTGATCCTTTGATCTTCTTCCCAGCGCTGCCATCGCAACCTTCTGTCCTTTATTCTGCGTAACTTTTCTCTCATCCATGATCCTCTTTCATTGTCTTCATTTAGTCCCAATCGAAGGTGGAAGCCCTTAATTGCCTTGCCATTCTTTATTTTCTGTGCAGAAAGTTTCCAAAGAGTCTGTGTGTGCAGAGTGAATTTCGAGAGACAGAGAGGGAATTTCTAAGCCTGTGCAGTGTGCAAATCTCGAAGGACAGAAACAGAATGTTTCTGTCTTTGTGTGTGCAGTATTCAATTCGAGAGACAGTATGTGTGTGTGATGTTCGTGAGGCAGAAAGAACAGAGAAGAAAACAGAATGTAAACTAACTTCAATATTATTAATCACACACTGAAATTACATAATAAGTTCACCCCTTATATAGATTGTGAACCGGTGCAAATGAACCATTGTGATGGTTCATTTGGTAGTTAATTTTGGAGGGAAAAACTAACTACTAATAACTACCTAACATTATCCGGTTTATATATATATATACATAGTACCGGAATTTCATTAATTAAATACATATAATTAAGCATAAGTATCTTAAGTTTAATAACACTTATTATGTTTCTAACATCTACAAAGAGGGATTAGGAGATATCTTTTTTATGCTTTAGTCTGTAGAATATTATTACAAATGATATTAGGCATCTTGGAGTGAAGCTTAATTATTTTAAAAGTAAGCTTGGTTTTCTCGATTTCTTATTTCTTCCGTTCAATTTATCTGCTTGCAGATTCTACCACAAACAAGCTGAAAAGGCAATATTGGCTTGCCAGAACTGCTTTCAGAATCTACTACGAGAACCCAGATAGAAAGGTGCACTATAATGTTGAAATCAACTTTCAAAAATTGCAATTTGAAGTGATTAGTATAATTCTACTCAAAACAAGATCAACTAATGAGGTTACAGACCACATCAACTGCATGAAAACACTTAAAATTATATTAGATTGGTCTTTTTCTCCGTTTAGTTAACTATTTCGCTTGAAAATTTAAAATAGTTCATATTTTTTAATTGGAAAAATTGCGCAAAAAACCTCTAAGTTGGATCATTTTAAGCGGCAAAAGTTAATCGAACATACACACATAAACTAAACAACATTGAACATAAAGAGGGGATAGAGTAATCGGAGTTGTCGGAGTTAGAGGAGAAGAGAAGAGGTATATATGATTGTTGGTTAGAGGTGAGAAAAAAAATAGTTAAAGGTTTTAATCGAAAAACTCACCAATTTCGGGGTATATTATGCAAAAATTCAGTTTAAGAATTATACATGTAGTGTCACGTAGACGGCCACCTAAGTCGAGTTTGTCGTGTGGACGCCACGTGTGTGCCATGTAAGCATAGTAACCTAACGTCCTAATTTCAGAAGATTTTATCGGTTAGAGGTTTTTTGTGCAATAAAAAATAGTTAGGGGTTTTAATCACAAAAATGATCCAACTTTAAGGTTTTTTGCACAAATTTCCCTTTTTAATTTTAGATATTTTTGTTTGGAAAAAACAACAACCTATTTCAGTCTTCAATTTAACCATATGAAATACACAACCACTAATTCTAGTTTTTAATGTTTTTATCAGTTAAAACAATTAACAATTTTGTTTCTTAATTTAACCGAACGAAAAAACAAAAAAAGGACCAACTAATCATAGTGATAATGAACACTCTCTTCACATACTAAAAAAACTTGTAAATTTTACATAATTCCATTCTATTAGGTAATATTATTAACGCAATATTCAACCATCATTGGCCAAAATAACTCGCAAAACTAGTTCAAAATACTACCACAGTTTCAAGTCAATCAAGGATATGTTATTTGAGAGACTAAGGAAACAAAGTACAATGACCAAAAACCTCGAAAAAACAACAAATCACTTGTAATAACCGTCGTTAAATTCAACAGATGCCGATAAGGCAAGTAAAACATATCATGTTACGCAAAAGCATAATCGAATATATAGAACAGAAATGTAAGTAAAACCGAAGAATGATTCTTTTCGTTTTCACAGTTATAGTGAAGATGGACATTTTTATGCACAGATGGATTCAGCTATCGACAACACGCCTATCGTTCATACTCAACCGTCACTTTACAAATCGGGCATGTTTTCGTGTGCACGAGCCATTGCTTTATGCAGTACATGTGATAGAAATGACCACAGTCCAGCTTGCCCATCTCATCCTCCCCTTCATATTCCTCCTGCAATTTTCACAATGTATATCAAGGACTCGGGTGCCAATTCTCGAGTAAAATACCTTTTAATCGGGGAAATTACAAAGAAAGGTAACATACTTTAGGACAATTTCAATTTCTATGCAATCTCTAACCATCATTTAACTTCCATTCTTTTTCTAATTATATTTTCATTGGTATTTATTTCTTATTTTTAGTCTCTGGTGGTAGTTTTAAATTTTGTAAATGATGTCTAGTAAATATGAAGAAATAAAAAATACAAAAATTTTAAGCGGTAAGATTGCGAAAAAAGAAAAGATTATCTTGTAAATGTGTGTTATAAACAAATGACATCAGAATTATCTTGTAATATTTTTATAATCTAAAAAAAATTAATAATAATGATAATTTGGTCATTTATCAGAACTAATTTTCAATTCCTTAATTTGACAGATATACAAACCAAACAAGAAACAGCAAGGAATGAAATTTGAAATCCATTCATTCGAGAATTCGATTCCTTTGACAGATTACATTCCTTCAGAAAAACAGCGCCTAAAACTGTGTAATTTATCCGGTAGATATTTGATTTTGGGACGGAGCGAGTAACATTTTTTACCCTTGTTTTATGGGCACCCATATAATTCTCTCTTCACATCATTGAAATGTGATCTCGTATCACATCTTCAATTCTTCTCACACCAATAGTTGAAATAAGTAACAAGTTTCGACTCAACCAATGATGTTTCAACTCTTGTTAATTTGCAGGCACCAGAACAGTTATATCCAAGTATTATCGACTTTTTGACGAGTCACGACTCAACCTAGTCTTCTATTTTAGTCGTGTGCATATTGTAAATGCTATGTTTAAATACAGAGGCATGGTTGGGAATGAAATACCTTCCCTTTGACCAACATGAAATCGATGCGAGGAACACAACTGTTGTATTGCCTTCAAGCGTATCAAGAAACCGCTTCAAGGTATATTTGAAAAATATAAAGCTGCTGCATAATCATTCATGTGATTTTATGGATATTTTTTCATGAGAATCGGAGGAATTTTGACTATCCTGTTATATAATCGTTAACGGGATGGGATCGACTTCCATACATATACATGTGTGTATTGTTCAAACATTTATATTCAAAGGTATAGTGTTTCATTCATTTCGATGTCATTGTGAAAGAAAGAGACTGTTAGGCACAATTAGCTACAACTTTTTAGGTTTTATAAATGTGTTTGGTAAATAATTTGTAGTCGTAGCTTTTAGTATTAAATGACATAATATTAATTAAAAGTTGTAGTTCATAATTATCAAAAAGCTTAAAAATTTAAAGGCTAAAAAGAAGAAAAGGGATCTGAGAAGTAAAAAAACAGAATGGATTTTGTTTTTCATTTAAAGGCTAAAAAGAATAAAAGGGATTTAAGAAGTAAAAAATAGAAGATTTCTGTTAGCCTCTCTATTTTTATTCCTTAGTTTTTCTTCTCTCCCTTTCTTGCATTCCCATGTATAGTAAATTAAGATTGAAGACAAAAGAGTTAAAATGCGTAATGTTAACCATGAATGGTTAAATGTGTAATTTGCATCCGATATGAGATCAATGAATTTATCAAATGAGCTTGAAATCTCGAAGTGGATCTTAAGTACACGTACTGTATATTAGGGGTGTTAAATGTGGACCAAATATCGAACCGAACCGGTATCGGTCCTGAATAGGACCGATTGTAAAGTAATGGTCCGGTCCTCGGGTTTAGATTTTAGCTAAATTCGGGTTCTAGCTAAATTCGGGTTCGGTCCGATAACACCCCTAACCTTCAAAGTGGAGTTAGTTTTTGAGTTTTTATACATCAAATACCCGAACCAAACCGGAGCCGAACCGGTCCCGAAAATGACAGATTGTAAAGTAATGGTCCGGTCCTCGGGTTTAGATTTTAGCCAAGTTCGGGTTCGGTCCGGGTTTGGTCCCGATAACACCCCTACTGTATATATATTTTGAGTTTATTTTTGACGTGGTGATAACATGTGATCATATGTTGAAAAGTTAAGTTTCGTAAAATTTTGTTCAAGCTGTGATCGAACAGATATATATGATTATTAACTTGTTTTTGTGTCAGTCATTTTTCTAACGTCACACACACGACATATAGTATTAGTGATTCACCTAGCTACTATCAAATAAAAAACAGAAAATAGTTGTATAGTAATAACACAATATACCAGTATTGGCACATTAAAAACAAGATCAGTTAACTGTATATTGTTGTATTGATACCCAATTGTCAAAAACATAATCAAATTATACGGCCGTCAAAGTAACAACAAAAAGAACTCAAAGAGTACGTGATTTATTTATGATTGTATGATTCAAACTTCCAGCTCCACCACATACAAGCTTCCTTACCTGCATCATTTCTTAAAAGAAAAAACAAATAAGCCGGTTTTTATAAAATTTGGTGATATTAACAAAAACATGTAAAGCACGTACCATTGATCAAAAACTGATTTCACTTCCCGATATATATGTATCTTCTCTTATTATGCCTTCTGTGGATCATATGCTCACCCGCAGCAGCAATTGCGTTAAACCACTTTGGCCTTCCAGTTGACAACATGAGATACCCCATTACCAATCCAATTAGACTTCCACATCCAAATCCCAACATCACCACTTTCCATGTGAATCCATTTTCCTCCTCATCTCCATCTGCTTCAACAAGTGGTGGAGGACTCCAACGTTCACAGTCATTGGATAGCGGAAACCCACAAAGATTCAGATTTCCCTCGTATGAGTTCCCACTAAATGTGTTGAACTGCTTTCCTTGTGGGATACGTCCAACGAGATGGTTTTCTGAAAGATTTAAGCATGAAAGAAACTTCAAGTCTACTAGACTTTGAGGGATCTTTCCAGTGAGTTGGTTCCACGATAGGTCTAATGATTCAATCTCACAAAGATTTCCTAGAGCATGTGGTATATGACCATTAAGATTGTTGTGGGATAAGTTCAGCACAATCAAAGATTTAAGAGTACCAATGACGTTTGGAATCTCTCCTTCAAATTTGTTATTGGATAAGTCAACAATCGTGTAGTCAACCGCAATTTTGGAAAATGAGAGTTCCACACCTTTCACCACAACAATGATTGAGTAGTAGAAACCAGTGGATTTACCAGCTTGTTCCAAGTATTCTGGTTTTGAACCCTTCCTAGCAAGGTTCCTCATGGCATTGAAATTTTCGAAATACTTTCGAGGGAGACGACCCACAAACCCATTATTAGATGCATCGAGAACTTGCAGACGTGGAAATGGAAATTTATTAGTTGTAGAAGAGGTGTCTAGGGGACCATGAAAAAGGTTTGATTTAAGATCAAGAACCTGTAAATTCAGAAGATCTCCTAACCAATGAGGGAATATGCCATTTAAGAGGTTTTTTCCCAGATCAAGTATTCTCAAAGATGAACATTTTGAAAAACAAGTAGGCACCTCTCCTTCTAATTGGTTTCCATTCAAAAGAAGGCTTTCTAAACTTCCACAGTCACATACATTTGGAATAGTTCCATGAAAATGATTGTTTCGCAAATCAATCATTATAAGAGTGCTGATATTTTCTACACATCTAGGAATCACACCATTAAAGTTATTATCAGACATATCAAAATACCGTAGATTGCTCATGTTACAGATTGATTGAGGGAATGGTCCTTGGATCTGGTTGGACTGGAGGTCCAAAAACGATAGCCCATTCCATTGAAATTGTGGCAAGCTTGTTATGGAGTTAAATGAGAGATCCAAATAAGACAACCTATTTCCTCCCATCTCCCATGCCCAATTAGTAATCTGGCCATGTATGTTGTTATTAGACAGATCTAAGCTTTCAAGATTTATCATGGTTTGTAAGGATTTTGGAAATGAAGTTAGCTTGCAAGATGCCAAAGATAAATGTCGAAAATCAACGTTGATATTGGCAGTAGCATTTTTAGCCACAACAGAAAAACCACTATAAGATAAATAGAGTTCTGTAAGCTTTGGGGTCATAGATAAAAAAGTATCGAATTCCCATAAACCCGTGAAATTGTTATACGAAAGGTCAAGAAAAGTGAGGTTGATGAGCTGAATATGAGATGGTGGAGTGGATCCTAGATGTATTTCACCATCAAATTGATTGGAACTGAGTGATAATTTCTTTAATGATTGACAACTGAAGAACTCTAAAGGTAATCCACCACTAAACATGTTACCATCAAGATAAATGGTTGTCAGCAAGGGAAGAGTAAACAAGAACGAAGGTAAGGTTCCATTGAGCATATTATCTGATAAATATAGAGTGCTAAGGTTCCTAAGATTAACTAAGGATTTGGACAGAGTACCCGTCAATTGACAACCAGATATATACAAATAGTTCAAAGACATGAGATGTCCTACTGGGTCTGGTATTTCTCCTGATAAATTTGTGCGAGAGAGATCCAACATGATCAAAGACTTCAGCTGTCGTATTGAATGGGGTATTTCTCCTGATAAATTTGTGCGAGAGAGATCCAACATGATCAAAGACTTCAGCTGTCGTATTGATTGGGGTATTTCTCCTGATAAATATGTGTCAGAGAGATCCAAGTAGGTCAAAGACTTCAGGTGCCCTATTGATTGGGGTATTTCTCCTGACAAATACGTGCCAGAGAGATCCAAGTAGGTCAAAGACTTCAGGTGCCCTATTGATTGGGGTATTTCTCCTGATAAATACGTGCCAGAGAGATCCAAGAAGGCCAAAGACTTCAGGTGCCCTATTGATTTGGGTATTTCTCCTGATAAATTTGTGTCAGAGAAATCTAACCACGTGAGAGAGTTGTTACTAGCGCTCTTGCTTACTTCAGGTAATGTACCAGTGAGGTCAAAGTTAAATCCCAAACCAAGTGTTTCCAAATATGGAAGATTGAAGATGTTATTAGGTAATTTCCCTTGCAAATTAGTTTCTTCAAGAATGAGTATTTTCAGAGGAGAAGAGACGTTAAGACAAGTGGGTAAAGCCCCAGAGATATTAACATAATCAATCGAAAGCACTCTCAAATGAGAAGAATTTTGGAGTAGATTATTCAAAAGGTAAGGTTGCATTCGAATCCATAAATACCCATTCCAAGAGAGATCAAGAGAAACCAATTTAGGAAAGAATGAGATTTTGGAAGAAATTTCACCTTCAAACAAACAGTGAGAGATGTTGAGATGTGTGAGAGTAGAAGGAAACCTTCCAATTTCTTGTAGAAATTTGGAACCACTGAGATCATTGTAAGCAAGGTTGAGTCTTTGGAGGTGAGGAAGATGAAAGAGGGTGGTGTTAGGGTGGATGTCACCTTGTAGCATTCCACAGCTAAGATCAAGAGAGATGACATCACCTGTGAAATGGTTGCATAAGACCCCATTCCACTTGCAACAATCACTATTCCTCTTCCAATTCTTCATAACTGGAACCAATTCATCACCACAATAAAAAGAATAAATAGATGAGGAATAATTGATGGAGGAAAAACTTTGTTTAAACATAAGCAAAGCAAGACTCTGTTGTGAAGAACATTTAGGGGTACTGTGATTGTACGAAGCATAAGAGGACGAAGCGAATGAAAAGAAGAAAAAGAAGAGGAAAAAGGAGAGGAGACACTTTAAATTGCTCATACTTTAAAATGTTATGATAAGTCTATTTGCTGATGATATTTTATTTTGCTATGAATATATATTTATAGCCAATGAATGTAAAGTTGAATGCTCCACTTACAATTTCGGTCTACATTAATTTAAAACATTGTTGAGCTTCTGTATTACGTCGAAAAGGTAAAAAAAGCATAACGAGTTCTACCGTTGAAAAAGCAACATTTATCTCTTCTCTTGACCGAAAATCTAATGTACTTACGTATGAGTAACTCATTAATTTATAACATTGATTATTGTTCCCGTGACATATGTTTTTTTTTTCATTTTCTCAGCATAAAAGATAACATATAGTATGGAACAATATAAAGCCGGTTTTCGGATTAACTTCTTTTTTGTTACCAACTTTGGTTAATATTTTGATTTATGTTGGTCATATTTTTTATACATATATATTTAGTCGTTACTTTTATTTACTATTAATTTGATGTATTTGCAGTTGCAGATGAAAAAACAATTGAATTTAGTAAAATGCTTAACTGACCAATAAAATAACGACATGGACGTCATCTACATCTATCTCTCATAAATTAGATTATATGAATTATAACGTGTTATTCAAATTGTATATAACTAATATATTTATAGCATAGATTATATTTTTTTAAAAAAAATACAACCATTAACCAATTAAGTCGTGATTTTAATCGACGATAATACTAAAACTATTAAAATGAATATACATATAGAGGTGGGTTCAATAGGGAACCTCCATGCATCGAAGAACCTCCATGCACCACCACAAATGCATCACAATTCTCGCATGATGCATCATTACTTCAACGTGATGCATCAAATTCCCGCGCGATGCATCAACTTTCTGCATGATGCATTACGATTTTCTAGCGATGCAATGTGGTTCTCCAAGGTTCTTCGATGCATTAAGTTCTCCATTGAACTCACCCCTATATATATATATACATATACATATATATATATATATATATATATATATATATATATATATATATATATATATATATATATATATATATGTATATATATATATATATGGGTGGGTTCAATGGAGAACCTTATGCATCGAAGAACCTTGGAGAACCACAATGCATCGCTAGAAAAACTGAAATGCATCACGTAGAAATCGATGCATCACGCGGAAATTTGATGCATCACGTGGAAATAATGTAGAAATCGATGTATCACGCGGGAATTTGAGGCACACAGTGGAAATAATGATGCATTACGGGGGAATTGTGATGCATTTGTGGTGGTGCATGGAGGTTCTTCAAGGTTCTTCGATGTATGGAGGTTCTCCATTGAACCCACCTCTATATATATATATATATATATATATATATATATATATATATATATATATATATATATAAATATATATATATATATATATAAAAGACAATGCAAAAATGTTCTAACAAAGTAACTGATCGAGTGGACTTCCAATTCTAATAAAATTCTCTTTGTGTAGACTAATCAAGTCTCCACCACTAATTGCTTATTGGCCTAACTCAACGTCTAAATGGATGACTTTAAATTAATTGAAGACCTTCTAAAATTAATGTAATGATGAACAAACCTCCATCAATGAAACTTAATTCTTCGACTGAAATTGACTTGGACTTAATTAAGTCTTTATGAATTATACACAATTTTTACTTTAGAAGCGTGTAGAATTTTTTTAAACGTATGAAATGATAATAATTTGAAGTGTGAAGAAGGTTTTAAATGAAGAAACACACTTTGAAGGATGCACATTTGGGCTGAAACTTGGTGTAAGATTGTATTTTCACCTCACGACCAAAACAAATAAAAATTGAAGTTCGTTTTAGTTTAGCTTGAATATAGAAAAAAAATTGCAGGCTGATTTTCATCTGGGCTACAAAGAAAAAGTGAAAACACAGGAGTAATTAGTTGATTTTCATCCACAAATTTGGATACCTTCTTCCATTAGTTTGAGTAATTATTACATTAGATTCAAGAAGAGTTCATCATGGCTTGTATTTCTATCCAGATAAACAAAAAACATAATCGGTATTAATTGTGGATGACTATCAAACTAATTAACACAAAAACATTAAATACAGAAAAACATATAAAACGAAGTCATTTCTAAGCCATGTGACTCGTACAAACATTACCTGTTCAACTCGTTACCCAATAACTTCTAACATGATGAGTCCAGCTTGTTGAATCCCTAAAACTCAAACAAAGCTCAAATAAAAAAGTTGAAACAGTGTATAAACATAGCTAACCAGCAAGAAATCAAAGTTTGTTGTTGTTTCATGGAATTTTATGTCTTTGAGAATGCAGTTTTTTCTGTTTTAAAGAAGTTTTTGGCTCCTGTAATCTTGAAAATGCCTATGGAACTTCTTCCAAGACTCATGATACTATAAAAGAGTTGTTATGAACTTATCGAATGGGAATGCAGAAATAATTTTCCCAATAGCCTCTCTGATGTATTCCTCTGTTTTTCATCTTTGTGTTTCTCACATCCCCATTTCAAACCCATTGAGCTATTAACGTAGAATTAGAGAATGTTTGAAAGCCGGAGGTTGATCTTAAGTACTATGTTTTGTATTTACTTCGGTCGATTATTGCAAAACTATTCATCCTTATTTCACTTCTGGTGTCGTACGTGCTGAGTAACTAGGGAATGGTCCTTGGACAAAACTGATAACCTTACAAGTGTCATATCAGGTGGCATGGACAACTCACCATTGTGTTAAATAATAATGAACTTTATAGTCATTGTGAGAAATCACACTACAAACAATTGCACCCAACGGAAATATGAAACCATTTGATTCCATTTCTTACTCCAATATGTCCGTCTTACTTCGTTTTCATTACAGTAAATTAGTATCATTAGCAATCTAAATTGATCCCAAAAGACTTCCAAAACCACCCATTCACAACAAAAACATGAGGAAATATACAAAATCAGTTTCATTCACCATTTCATCAAACACCTGGCATGCATATATGCTCATCGTTAATTCGTTTCAATTCAATCCAAAATTCCAACACAAATCAAACCAAAATGCAAATGAATCAAATACTTGAAAATTGGTTTAATAACCTATTATTACCTTCAAAATGATGCATGTAGGGTAAAACAGAGTAAGTGGTTGAAATAACACAATATTTCAGCTTGCTATATTAGATGGTAGTCCAGGGCTGTTTCTTACATTTCGGAGGCCATGTACAATAATCATAAGAGGCCCTATAAATATATTTATTTATTTCATTAATATGATAAAATTAATTTCCCAATAAAATTAATATTCTCATCCTAAAAGCTATTACAAATTTATAAAGAAAAGTTAGAAGAGTGAAAAGACCTACAAATAAAATGATATGCTACTCATTTGGGTTTTGTAATTGATAGACATTTGGATCACATTTTTTATACATACATCAGGCCCTAATTATCTTGAGGCCCTGGGACAGAGCCCATTTTGCCCCTGTCCAAAACCGGGCATGTTAGATACAAAGATCACTTCACTATAGTTGTATTGATCAAAATATCAAAAACACTATCAAAATATATGGCCATCAATTAACACGAAAAAAACTCAATTGAAGGTTAAGAACAATAATTACTACAAGACCGACACCTAAAGCATGACCAAGGAAATGAAGTAATAAATTCTAACAACATATTCAAATATATCCGCAACAATTACCCAAACAGAGATTAATAATATTGATTACAATATTAATCAGAACGTGCTTAAGTGACAAATTTACGACTGTATGATTCAGACTTCGAGCTCCACCGTATACAAGCTTCTTTAACAGCATCATTCTTAAAAGGCCAAAAAAAGAAAGAAAAAAAAACAGAAACAAGACAATTTTTATAGGATTAATTGCTAAGAAAAGGTAACCAACTTTACCTTTTGTATTGTTTAAGGTGATTAAGTTTGTTTACAATGAAACTAATAAAGGATCAAACTTTCATATTTTATTATTTAAGGTTATTAGTTACCTTAAATGATTAAAAAAAGAATGTTAATTGGTTATTATAAACGATAAAAAGCGTATAAAATTGGTTACTTAGTTTGATATTTTTTCTATAACAAACAAATTTGGTTACTTTAAACAATAAAAAAAACCAAAGTTAGTTCCTTAAGTTAATATTAACCTTTTTTAATACAATTCGGTGAATTTAAGGAAAACATGTAAAGCGCATACCTTATATATGTACACACAAAACTGATTTCACTTTCTAAGCATATCTGCAACTATGAGATGTGCATATAACATTTTTTTTTTTTTAAATTTATCCAATGCACATATGCAGGTTAGCCCAAAACAGATGGTCTAACTTTTTTTTTTTTTAATAAATATATAGTTAACAGAAATTGTCAAATGAATATGGCGTGGTGACAACATGTGATCATATGTTGAAAAACTTGAGTTCCGTAAAATTTTGTTCGAGCAACAGAAATATATGATTATTAACCTTTTTTGTGTCCGTCATTTTTCTAACGTCACACACACACGACGTATAGTATCAGTTCACCTAGCTACTATCAAATAAAACACAGAAAGTAGTTGTATTAAAATTAACAAGATCAGTTAACTATATATTGTTGTATTAATACCCACAAATCAAAACATGTGAGAATTGTAGTGCACTTGTATTAATAATCAGATAATTAGTTTGTTAGGGAGTTAAGATGTGTTAGCATCTATAGTTAGCTTCTTGTTGTAACTTGTAATTGCCTATAAAAGGCTAATGTATGGGTGTCATAAGAGAGATACAGAAAACAGCCTCAGATAGATACAGAGGAGTGATACACGAGAGCAGTGAGAAAGAGGTCTGCACCACCAGCAGTGGCTGGTGGTGGCACTGCCACTGGTGCAGGTTTAAAGGGTTGGGGTTGGTCATGGTGAGATCAAGAAAGTTAGAACTTGAGAGTCTAATGTAGACATGGAGTGATCTTGTAAACCATGAGTGCATGTAAAGAAAACCTTTGAGGAATAAAGAGAGATTGATTCCATAACTCTTTTCTTCTTTGTGTGTATTCTTGTTATCTTGTATGTGTTCTAGTTCATACCAATTGGGACTCTGATTTGCTACAAGTGGTATCAGAGCCAGGTTGCACATTGTTGCAATCTGGTATTCTCTCAATTAGTAGTCTCTGTAATGAGTTTGGTGTGATCAAATTGAAAGCCCCTGGAAGTGAAGACAGAAGTTCAAGAACAAAATTAAAGGTCTAAGAAGGAAGCAGCTCTGTTTTCTGGACTTACATCAGAAGTGATCCTGATTTTGGGATGAGATTGGAGATCATGAATGGCTCCTCAATCCCCAGTGAACCGGTCCGATCAATGGCGGAAATCAGTCGAAGTTGAACAACAGGTGATGGTTGGTTCGAATTACAAGTAATTCGATTCAAGATTGGAGGTCAAGAACGATGGTAGAATCAAGTTCTTCTTCTAGGATTAAATCAAGAAGGTCAGAAGAGTTAGTACGTCATCTGTACCTGATCAGATTGGTAATTAAAGAAGAAGACTGCTGAGTGAAGGAGGCTGAAATGGTTTTGATCGGTTCTTGAATTCAATCTGTTGACGAAGTGGACAGAAGGTCACATTCAGCAGTCATGGCTCTTGGAGTTTGCAGACTTCAAGATTGAAGGTAACACACACTCTGGTAAATTCTTGATTAGTGTCATAGTCAAGATTGGTGTTAATGGTTCCCAATAGTGCTGAAAATCAATAATCATTAGTTCTTGATATTAATCTTGGTATGAAGATTAAGATTGGAAAGTCAAGAACACAGAAAACATGGGTTGAATAAGAAATCAAGTATGGTAACTCGAGTCTTGTCCTAGTGAGTGTGCGAGTGCAGAAGCATCAGTTGCTTCAGTGCTCAAGAATGCTCAGGGATGGATATGGATTCGAATGGGTTGATCAAAGGATGCCATGTAAAGATTACCTAACGATTTCTACAACCAAATCTCAATTATTCTTCATTAAAAGGCTGATCTAAGTGAATAAATCAGCTATGAGCAGCTTGGTCTGGTAAAAAGGCAGAAGAATAAAAGGTTTGGCTGTCAAATTGAATGCATTGCATTGGATCTAATTCTTGTGTTAATCTCGGTATTGGTCATAATACCAAGATTAAGGTGGAGATAGTTCAAGTAATTAGACTGAAATGCAAGGCTGGACAGCTTGTAAGGTAATATAGCACAGGAAGTGGGGTAGGCTTTTGAACAGATCGCCAACAGTGGTGTAGGCTGCTGAACATTTATCAGATTGGTTTCACATAGGGGCAGGTGTGTAGGCAGCTGGTCAGACTGTAACAGAGACATTTATAAGATCTGAATTCTTGAATTGAAGGCTGATTAAGATCAAGAATAGAAGGAGTTGACTCATAGAAAATGGGTAAAAATGAGTTTGTCCTATGAGTATGCGAATGTGGAAGCTTGATATGCTTCATATGTTCAAGAATACTCAGGGATGGATGGACTCATGAGGATTAATCTATTGTGATTAATCAGGTTGGTACCCCTTAGAGTCAACAAAGACTGATCTGATGCTTGTGTTCAAGGTGATGCTACGTGTTCAAGGCAAAAAGGGCTGCTGTTACAGAATTGAAAAGGGCTGCTGTTAGTGAAGGGACTGTTGGTTACTGCTAAGTGCCTTAAGGCACAGGTCTTGTGGAGCAGTCAAGCTAATGAAGGAGTTGTTGATTCAAGAACTAGAGAGATGTTAGTTTGCAAGATCAAGGTGGAGTTGAACACCTTGAAACTAACAATATAGATCAGTGGGTTGACTTGAAAGGTCAAGGTCTTTATGCTCAAGGAGTTAGGCTCAATTAAGAGTAAACTCAAAGTGGAGCATAGTAGCTTTATTACAAGAAAATGAGGAGCATGATTGGTTGGTGGATTAAAGTGATGTTTTAGGCACCTTAATGGAGTAAAGAACCAATGGAATGCAGGTCATTAAGGGTAATAAAGGAACTCATAGGTGAGTTGGGTTGGAAGTAGCTACGATGTTAATTGGAGATCAATTGTAAAACAGGCCTGGTACTAGAGGTGTTCTAGTGGTTAGTAGCAGGGAGTTACTTGAGTAGACCAGGGTGTTTAGTGATGAGGTTAACAGTAGTGAAGGTGCACTCATTGGATGTGAGTGTGAATTGCTGATTCATGAAGTAGAGAGGACAGGTTGTGAGTGGTTGATGAACATAATGGTGCACAAGCTGTGTTGGGGATCAACTAACAGAAGTCCATAAAAGCAAGTCTTCATGGAGCAATTAAGCTAAACAGATCAGACTTGGATCTGTAGATGCTGAATCAGATTACACAAGGATGATGTTGGAGATATTAGTTATGAAAATCAAGGCTTGGTAGTGGTGTCTTGGATTAAAGGGAAACTAGTATGGTGAATAACATCAATGGGTAATCAAG